>VZRN01004204.1:2467782-2511242 GCA_013397935.1 Dasyornis broadbenti
TTCGCTTCCCCCCCCCAAAAAAAAAAAAAAAAAAAAAAAAAAAAAAAAAAAAAAAAAAAAAAAAAAAAAATCCACATTTTCTCTTTTTCTAGCAAAGCTTTTTTTTGCATTACTGACTTTCCAAATTACAACGAAAGTGCGGAACTTGGAAGCAGAAAGTAAAGGTAAGTCGGTGGAAAGGTTTAAAAAGCTCACTAAGACACTGAGTAAAATGTCTAAATTTATAATTTCAGCTACCTTTTTCACTAGCATATTCCAGGGTTTCCTCACTTAGTCTCATCAACACAGAAACCCACAACAAAAGTATTCCCATTGAAACATCTTCTTTCACAGCCTCTATAGAAGGAAATGAAACACTGATTTTAGAAGAGGTTTTTCTGAGATAAAAAGGAAGACACCTATGCAAGAATTCGCCATGAAGTGTCACGTTTACATGGGGGATATCGTCTTTGACTAAGAGGATTTAAATAGCTGGCTGGGTGGCACAACCTAAATGCTTCAGTCTGTGATTCTATAGGGAGGGCTGGAAATCAGCATATGGCATCTACTGAGTATTTCCCAACATTCAGCACTGTCTGCAAATCCTGCCGAACAACTGGCTGCAGCAACAAATGAATACCCCAGTAACTCCTAAGATAAAGTCTTTCAGCTCCCGGGAAAACTGGTTCGGTGATTGTGATGCAAACCATCACCAACTGCGGCAGCAAATACTGCGGGGAAGGGGTAGGCGGTGGAGAGCTTTGTCGGTCTCTAAAACGGGACGCATTCCTGGCTAAATGCTTGCCCTGTGGATATGCAGGGAGATGAATGCAGGGAGATGAATAAAGTCAACAGCCCAGAAAAGCTCAGCTGGCTCAGGCCTGCACCCAGGAGCATCACCCTTGAGTAAACTTGGGAATGGCACAGGCAGGCTTGTGCCCAGCCTCCTTAGGCTTGGTGCAGTGGACAAGATGGAAAACTATCCTCTCCAAGGAATGACTACAGATTTTTAAGTCTAACATTTTAAAATGCAGTGATATCTGTAATGAAAGCACGAAATAGTTTACTGAACCACTTATAAACTTCTCTTCCCTGAAAACATAAAATAGGAAGATTTTCCATAAATATTCTGTGTAAAAAAAAACAACCAAAGCTATTTTGGAGAAAATGAAAACTGTGTTTTACTGCCAACATTTCTGATTAAACAATTTACTCAAAAAGCCTATTTTATGATAAAACAAAACTTAAAAACCCTGACATTATTGAAAAACATATGTCTTCTGCAAAGATATTAAAAGCTAGGTAGTAAATTTGTGCTTCATTTTATTCCTTTTAAGGTTAAACAACCTTTTTCTTTTAAGAGTAAATTGAGAGTCGAAGTCCAAAATTACTGCTTTTAGAATGCAAGAGTACAGTAGTTTCAGATCACAGTTCCTGTGCCAATTTGTTCAGAATATTCTTTTTTACTCTAAACACACTGTTTTCAAAACTACCAACACAGAATATTTTTATGTATTTATGTTCTATACTCAGCAAGATCACGGCTCATGCAGGAGGACCAATTTGGGAAGAGAGAAAGGCAGTGTGTTTCGCTGTGTTAAACTGAAAAGGAAGAAGAGAATTTGCCTTCATCAGGATTTGTTGCAAGAGCACTGCTCCCAGTTAGCAAGGGATATTGCTTTATTCCTTCTTTCCCTTCCAGTACATGAAACTGGCGAGGGATTTTTTACAAGGTTATGTACTGATAGGAGAAGGGAGAATGGTTTCAAGCTGAAAGAGGGTAGATTTAGATTAGGTGTTAGGAAAAAAATTCTTTACTGTGAGGGCGGTAAGGCACAGCCACAGGCTGCCCAGAGAAGTGGTAGATGCCCATTCCTGAAAATGTTCAAGGCCAGGCTGGAAAGTGCCCCTGCCCATGGCAGGCAGAGTGGAACTAAGATGGTCTTTAATGTCCCTTCTAAACCAAAACATTCTGTGAGACTGTGGTATTCAACTTTTCTTGCTTCTTGTGTGCACACACTCTTCATGTATTTTTTTTCTTTATAAAGACAAGTGGCTTTCTCCCTATTTCCTCTCTGCTTTAAGGCATTTTTCTGAAAAAAACAGTAAACTTCAAATGGCTAGACCATCACCCAAGAACATGCAAATGCTACTCAGTGCAAGACCATGTGGGTTAATAGCAATATGGCAACTGAAGTGTTCATTTGCCAACACTTATATGAAAAACACCTAACTGTGAGGTGTACAAAATTTCTGGGGCAAGAGCTCCACATCAATTTCTCTGCTGGCCCATGCAAAGCACTGCTGGTATGCAAAATGCAGTGACTTTCCACCATGCAACACGTGAGCCTCTGGGCCAGTAAACATGGCTGGCCCAAGTGGCTCAATGATTAATGCCTTACTTTCAGCCATGGGCATTTACATGAAGGGAAAGCATTGTGCTGTGCTTGTCGGCTGGGAACAGGAAGGATGAGTAAAAGGCTTTTTAGCAAGGCAAGAAGAGATCAGCCCCACAGCTACTCAAGGGGGTCTCTGAGGCACTGCCCCTACTGCTGGCTAGTGAATGCACAGAGAGCCAAAGCCTTTCTGAAGCCACCTGCAGCGCCAGCCTGGGTGAGTAAGGCAGGTACTCCTCCCTATGAAGGAGCTCTCCATCCATGCATCCCTGCTCCTGTGCACGCTCTCTGCAAAGGCAACCCCAGCTCGTAGCCGCACCCGCAAGAAGCAAGCAGGCAACTCAGCAGCATTCACCTCTCACAAACAAAGAAATCTGATCATGCTCAGTAATTTCCTTAGGATAGATTGCAGGAGAAGCCTAGAGCAAAATTAACTGGATGTTCTGTCTAAGCCATTAGACCAGGACTGAACTCAAAGAAAATTACGTTCACTGATGCCTTCATATTTACTTTAGAATGCAGTCATTTTGACGGGTTCATGAGGTAGGAGATCTCATTTTATGAAGGTCTTAAGGGACAAAAGGAGCAGAAATATAACATGCTGCTGTCTCAGTCAGCAAAATGATCACAAAATTACTTTACAACTGACTTTCAAAACTACAAATCCAGTTATTTTGAGTAATTTCAGCCTTTTAAAAAAGATACATGGTGGTTCAGGTTGACCAAAAAAGCAACAAACTCGATAAGTATGATTGGGACAATTTTCCTTCCTTGTAAAATGATGTTTCTGCACATAACCACCTTCATCTCCTTCAGTTCAAGAGCAACTTAAGGAGCACAGCCTACCAACCAGACAACGGAGTACAGACTTCATTTGCAATCAAGCCATGAAATACCCCAAAATCTTGTTAAGATTCACTGGGTACCAACCTTAGCCTCCTTCATCTCTTTATTAGTAGCTTCTATCCAGAATGAGCAAGACACCTAATTTTCCAAAACTTTCAATCCCCTGCTTGGCAGCAAAGACATGCACCAGCCCCTTTTTCAGGGCAAAGATACCTACATCAGCACCAGCGAGCAGCATAGAAGATTTTCCATGCTCTTTTGTCAAAGATCCTTGTCAGTAAGGCCAGGATGGAGCTTTGGAAAAGCTCATCCTCCCTGCAGTGCCAATGCTATCCCAAAAGGTGTGTTTCTTGTATGGAAGAGTGGGAAGAACAGTTCACTGCCAAACACAACAAACAAGGGCTTACAGAAAGCTCGTAGGAGGAGCTGCCTTGGATATCATCTCTCCTCTGCAAGTCCAGTACAGTACAACTAGGAAATAATTTGGTGCGATACCAGCTCCTTGGCTGCAATTACTGTGTTCCCCAGCCCTGAAATTACCACAGAGCTCCAAGTCTTGTTTGTATGCAGGAGCTGTGCTAAGGAACAACAAAAACCATGCTGCCCCGTGTTGAGACTTTCCATGCTGACTTTACTCCTGCAGAAAAACTTGCTGTGAGCACAGCTGGGTGCACCCAGCAGCAATGGTAAAAAGGAGAGGGTTTTTTGGTTTGTTTTTTTTAAATATTTTTTGCCTATTTCCACTTCCAATACTTAAAAGGTGATGCCCTTAAAATAATAATAACAATAAAAAATATATAGCAGTCCACTTTTTTCCTTCATTTAAATTGATTAATTTCTTCACTTCTGCCTCCATCACATTTTAATTTTGTTTTCTACTCTTTGCTTATTTGTGCAGCCATTTTTAAATAAATCCTTTGCTCCGTGTAATTTCAAATACAAATAATAAGTAAGTAAATAAATAAATAAATACAACAGGAATTTAAGGAAAGGGAAATAGAGGAATTTAATTAATTTTAACCCTACTATGCTTGCAAGAATAAGAGCAACCCATTTAATGCAATAAAAGCAACACTGCCTGACTGCTGAATGCAGTTAATGCGTTACATTAAAGGGCCCCTTTTTTGGTCTGTCCACAATATTTTCCCTTCCTCAAGCTCTTTCAAGGGAAACCCTCCAGCATTACAAGCTGAAGATTCACATCAGGAGCATTGGGATGGGGCTGGAGTGGCATTGCCTGGGGTCACCCATGGCTTGCAGGGAAAGCCAGAGCCACCATCCAACTAAAGCCAGAAGAGATGAGGTGGAGCAGAAGCCAAGGACCCCTGACCTGGCCAGGGCACAGACAGCAGAGATGCTGCTGGTTGATGTCTGAGGCAAGAAGGAGCTATTTCTGCAAGCCCCAGTCAGTCCAGGAATTCAAATCCCTTCCCAGGAATCCACGTCACATGCTCCTGGCACTGCCTTGACGTCAAGGACAACCTGAATTAAACTGGGATGAAATAATTAAGCAAAACACATCTTGTAAAATTATCAAAGTACATCTGATTTCTGAAGTGCACAACATTACAATAACTCCAATATCTGCATAACCTGTCAGAAGCAATAGAAATAAATGAACGTTGCTGTTATTAATGCTGAAATTGTCTTTAAACCCATTAAAATCACCATAGCCTCAGACCCTGGGAGGAGAAAGGTGCTGTATGACATCTGTGCTGATCACAAGAGGAATCTGGTCAAGCTGGCAGATACAGCAGGCAGAGGGCTCTGAAGAAGCTATTATTTCTGGACAAAAAGGAGGAGGAGGAGGATAGGATTGCAGCAAGAAGCTAAAAAGGAAGGAAGGAAGGAAGGAAGGAAGGAAGGAAGGAAGGAAGGAAGGAAGAAAGGAAGGAAGGAAGGATAGTGATTCTGCACTTCCATTTTGAGCAAAACTAAATCACTCCCCCTCTCAAAAAAATAAATTAGAAATCAGGTTTTCTAAAAAAGAAAAGTAAGCATGAATGTGGTTCACTATAAAGACATGAACTGCCAAAAAAATAATAAAAAGGAAACTCAAAGCAAATCTTGTGGTCTGATCAGAATACTTAGCTTTGGTGTAATTAAGATTGACTTTAATGGATAAATGTTGGTTTTGGCATCCTGTCTTCCTCCCAGAAGCATACATTTAAAATTTCTGACTAATATTAGCATTTCAAATTGCCCAGAAAGTGATACCATCTGAAGTTAGCACCCAGGGACCTGCAAAGCAAATAGGTAAACTTGGGGTTCCTACAAGAAAGACAATGTTCCTGGAAGAGAGAACTGTGTCCTGCTCTTGTTGGTTTTGCAAACACATATATGCAATGCACAGAGTCAGGTATGCAAAGAGTAATTTTATCACTCCAAGCTGAGGAACTGGAAGGTATATATACTCTTGAGTATATGCGTATGTGTTTTTGTTTATATGTCTGTGCACGTATGAGTACAGGAGTACACAAGAGTCCATAATACTCACACATATATATATTCTCTGTATTAGATATACTTTTTTTTTTCCTCTGCATCAAGTACAGGCACTAAGGCATCAAGCAAAGGTCCACCCTCACACCTGGACAGGCAGTCTAGCCCAAGCATCCTCCCAGTGCTGAGCCAGAGTGGGACACTGCTGCTCTTCCCTGTTGAAGTGAGCACTGCAGGAGGCTCCTACAGAGCTCAGCAAATCCATTCTCCAAGCACCACGTTTTGATGAATGCTGAACAACAGGGGAAAAACGTGGCACAGAGCAGGCAACTGGCTGATTTTGATGGCCCCTCTCTCCTGCCTTGAAGCCAAATACCAGCTCCAGTGGCCCATACTGGGATCTGAGCTGACTCTCCAGTGCAGCACAGCATTAGAAGCTGCTAATTGTGCAACTTTCTCTTCCATTAGAGGAGTTGAACGCAGATAATTCATCTCACCAGTAAAATCACCCAAAAATGAATTAGGGCTGGCTGCAGCCCCAGGAGACTGTTAGAGCTGCACCTGCCTGTAAAGCAGACATGCCCAGAGCTCTATACAGGATACACCTAAAGCCGAGCTCCTGCGTGGTTGGTTACAAAACTGAGAAGGGCAAAAAAAGCCCAGCAGACCAGGTGTGAAACAAAAGGTGTGCTTTCATTAGTGTGAATCTTCTCTCCTCCATAGGGCAGGGTCTTGTTTGATACAAAATAAAATAGGGAGGGAAAGGAACTGGCAAAAGAAGCTCCGCAGTGCCAAAAGCAACCCAAGTAACACAAGTAACTCAGGTAACACAAGTAACCCAGCTCTGACTTTAAAAATTTGGTTTTTTTCAGGGTTCTACTCTTTGCAGTGATTCACAGCACAGCACTGCTCCTTTCGCAGCCAGAAGCAGGCAGCTTGCTCACCAGCTCTCTCAAGCAAATTGGTTTGCTCCTAGGGGCAAAAGCAAGTTCTCTTCTGAAGAAATCCCCAGGACTCAGCTTTTAAGGGTTATTTTCTGTACTGGAACTGTTTATTATCTAAATAAATTTCACATGGCTACACATCCATCCTCCCTCTGATGACCTAACCATATTTCCACCTGCAGCTAGGATGGTTTTGGGTGCACGTGTGGCAAACAAGCCTGACAACAAGAAGTCATCATCCAGCATTTTATAGTAAGCACTCTTGAACATAGCTTGGGCCATTGCCAAGCTTTTCTTTTTAATAATGTATCTACCGTTTGATGCTGCGAAGATCTTCCAGCATGCAATTAAGTCCAGGGAAGTCCTGCAGGCAGCAGTGGGATGAAACTGATACAGTGCTATGTAAAGTCTAGCATGTAGGTTATAGAGTTGGTGGGTATATATAAACATATATATGCATATAACATCTTCATTCCTTTACACACCCATGCCTTCTCAACATATTATTAATAGCAGCGGAGCTTGGAGTGCTGCATACGTAGGAACACTGTTGATGTAACATTTTGCATGTTTATTCTCAATGGATATTTGTGATTAACTCTGCAGGGCACTTCTTTTGTATCTCTGTTGCATAAATATTATTAAATGGAAATAGCCCCCTTTCTTGCAGGTGGCCTGCAGATTTTGTGTGCTGTTAAAAGATTAGTTACAAATCAATCTGGAAAACAGGGTAAGAAGGACAAGTTTTAGACATTTAATTAGAGCTCTGATACAGCGCAGTCCACCTTTTGAAGTTCTCCTTTTTTCTAAGGAGCTTGCTGACATTGGAGGCCAGAGACTACAAAATCACTCATAAAAATCTCACTGAATTCTGTGAGATCAGTCACTCACCTATAACCTGAGTGGCAAAATATTTGATTCCTGTCAATTGCAGCCATGACCCTGGACACAGATCAATGGTTCTCCGTATAATTTTTGTTACGAATTCTTGGGAAATTCATTTACTGCGTCAAAATTTAATGGTCAAAATGTCATGCTACAAAGAATAAAATCACAATCCTCATTACTACTCAATGAGACCAGTAAAGTTGATTCACTGGTGTTTATATAAAGTTGAGCACTAGCTTCTGATTAAAACGAAAATGATAAGAAATGAGCTGAAATGTCAGCCACCGCAGCTCATCTACAGCATCACACAGATTAGAATTTTAAAATGGGATATATAGAAATATCTGCCTGCACACAGCATGAATATGGAAGGCATTCAGATACCAAATCAGCATTCCAGCCCTTCCTCCAAAATTCTGTAGCTTTTTCATTAGCAAGTAAATAAATATGTGCAAGAGCCACACTGTGCTCCAGCAATGAATAAATGACCCACAGCAACCCAGATAAACAAATCTACATGCACATCCTTTCCTCCCTCCCCAAGACAGTTGTTATACCCTCTCTTTCACTGACTCAATGAGAATAAATTCAAACTCCTACAACTTACTGAAGGTAAACCATCACCAGGCTAGAAATGCCAGTTTTTGGCTGTGTGCCATGATCCAGAGTATCCTGCAGCCCTGCCCACTGGGGCACCTGCACCTAGCACAGCAGCCCTCCTTTTCTTCCCCAAAGCTTAGCCAAGACAAGACACAGTCATGTTCCTTCCAAAGAAAGCTCAGCCTCAAATGCAGGGAAAAACACAACTTCACCACCACCCTACAAGGAAACTCTTGTCCACACAGTGCCTTGGACCACCCAAGGAGACAGCTGCCAGGTTTCAGCGTGGAAACTCTTTGCCTCCGGTCTTCATTCCGTGGCTTTTTCTCAGAGACTGGATCAATCCCAGTTTGGAAGCCATCCTTCCCTAAATCAGTATGAGATCCTGCACTATTAAGCCTGTAAGATCCATGAGCTGTGTGGTCAACACTCTCAGCAGCACTGCAGGTCAGCCCATGGCTAACTCTCAAGTTGGAACTGCAAAACCAAAAGCTGTCATTAAAAACTCGCTAGGAACCCACAGGGAGGTAGGAGCACATTTGTGAACCAGTGACACACTCCTACAACTGGGTTATCCTGAAACAAGTGCTCCTGAGGACCTCCAAGCTACACACAGGAATGACAGCTCAGTTTTGCTGGGGGACACAGAAAGTAGATGCATCAGCCTGGCAGATGACCCAACATAATTCAGGTTAGGGCTTGCTTAGGTTCATACCCACCTCTTCTACAGGTACACATATTGATGTATCTCCACATCCAGACCAGTGGGCAGATGTAGCCCTGTTGCTCTTATGGCATGACATCCAATCATCTGTGCATTGGACTGGGAAACAAGGATGGCCAAAAGCAGCATACAGATACAGCAAACTCAGGGGTTCTAAAAAGCACTTGTAATGAAGGTTAGAATTCTTCAGCCAAAACCTGTTTTTCATGCATTTTTATTTATTTTTGGTATTCACCATTTACTGGAAGTTTAATGGTCCCAGTACTGGGCTGCATTTGCTTTCCCTCTAAAGCCAATAGCAGCACACTTAATGATTTACTGTAATTTGAACTAAGCATGGCTCACAAACCATGCTGCAAATTTAATCTCTATTTCATCTAAGAGACAAAATAAAGTTTGAAAGAAACTGCTCAGAACAAGGCAGATCTTTAAGCAGCTCTGCAGTTCACTGAATTTGGTTACTAAAAAAAGATTAAAATGAGAATGAAGGGGATAAATAACTAAGTTAATCCCTATGAGCTTTCTATGCAGTCAGTCCTGACTTCCCACCACCCCAATGGCATCTCAGGTGTTCAGTCCTTGAAAGTCACAAAGCAGCCCCCAGAAGACCAGGTGAGTGATTCACAGAGTAATAAATGCTTAAAGACAAGAATTCTGGGAGTCTTTCCACTTGTATTTGGGTGCTATCACTTTTAAGATCCATAATTATAAGTTTTCCAAGCAGTTAACAAGGTGAAGCAGCCAACGTGCCGAGATTGCCCTGGGACTGCATAAATCTAAGTGACATGGCTGATGAAAAAGAGCATACACTGGAAGACATACCATAAAAATGACGATAAATTGGCAACAAGGGCATTTTCACCTGGTGTAACAGCATAGTGTGAAATAGTATTTCATAATTTGCAAATTCCTTCACTCAAACTTTAGCCCTGAACAGCACACATTCGAAGTGTAAAGAGAGGGTGTAAAACAGGCTTCCTTGATATTCCAGAGATCTCCTTTCTTATGGTGGGTCTGTAAAAAATCAACAGTAATGGGGTCCCAACTGGAGTTCAGATTCTGGGAATTAACACACTACCAATAAATAATAAAAGCCAGCACGAGAGAAAGAGAAATTTATGGCCTATCACTGCATGGAAGGAAGCAAAAAAATAGTAATTAAAAAAAATTGAATACTCCCTGCAGTACTAACTTTAAGAATAAAAGCATTCCTGCTGATAGAGCTGAGATCTGCTGGCTGTCAGACAAAGATAGGGAGATTCATTCTTTGATTTGCATCAGTGCTGCTTGCACCAAGATACTCAAGAGTGCTGGGCAAGGTTTTGATCAGCATCGTAACACATTCTAAATAAAGAGGGAGTGCAATAAATCCCTGCCCACAGCACACTGGCACTATCAGCACTTGGGCTGGATGGTCAGACCTCAGTGGTGCTGCACCACACATTGGCAAACGCTGGCTGCTCAGAAAGGCAGTGCCCAACACTCAACTGCTGTCTTCAACCAGCTCGGCTCTTAGTGAAGCAAGTGTGACTCAGAGCCCAATGTTGCCAAACTGGGACACCTCCTGTGAAACTGCTGCTTTCCGTACATTATTTTTAGCTTTCTAATTATACAGTTACCAAACATACCAGGAAGGCTGAGTGGATCCCTCCTTAAGTGGGGGAAAAAAAAAAAAAAAGAAGTGGCAGCAATATGAACTAATTGAGATGGTTTCAATAAAGCCAAAAAAAAGAAGTGACTACCAGCATAGGAGGTGATAACACACCAAAACCCACAAGTCTGACAGAACAAAGAGATCTGCAAGAGCACTGTTCAGGTAGGATAAACAACACTGAAAAACACAGACAGGATGCAAGACTCCTGGAGCCAACTCCCTGCTATTCTCCACCCACAGTGAGCATGGAAGACCTGAAAATTAAACCATAACCTCTCCATATATCCTGGGGCAGAGGCTGACATTTCCAAGCACCTGGTGAGCTGTCAGCAGCCAGAAGGAATTGGTATAATAGACTGTCTATCAGCAGTTAAGTTGTATTATAAGCTAGCAATAATATCCTATGATGGTGCCTTTTAATTTATTTTTAGTGCTGTAACACCCAACAGCCCAGGAAGAATACATTTCCAAATGGGTCTGCTGGCTCACAACCTCATCGCATTTCTTCTCTAAAAGGGTTACAAGGCTGCTGGCTTCAGGGTAAGGAGGACTGAATATTTACAGCATGGCAATTGCTGGGGATAGCCTGAGCCTCTAATCACTCTGACAGTGGACCCACCCTTTGTCATCGCAACGTGAAGGCTGATTGCTCTTTTCTTGTAAAGTTTAGGCACAAATTTTAAAAATATGGACATAGTGCAGTTCAGATGCCTCGTGTGAAGTCAAATCTAAGAGAAGGTTGCTGTCTGATTTTCAGATTTCCACTGCAATGAGTTATTTCAACTTCTACATGGCAAGGCATGCCTCCACGAAGCCTAACAAACAAACTGCTAGGATTAATGGCTGCAGTTTGCAACATATTCCCTTCCCCACTGCTGCATGAGTTCACAGATCATTGCAGTCTTGAGTTCACACTACATAAAATTATCTTTATATCATTCAAAATTACAGAAAATCATTAAGTGTTAAGCCATCCAGTTTTTCTCCTCAAAGCTCTATCATGTGAGTGAATTAAAAATTCACACACAATTCTGCTATCCTCTCTCCCTCAGGAGGCTCCATCCAAAACCATGTGATTCTTAAGGAAAACAAAATCAAGTGAACAAAAGGCAGCCCAGGCTGCCTCTGGTCTGAGCTCTGTCCTCTCCGCACCAAAGCCCCATAGCCTCTCTTCTCACCTCGCTGTGATGTACAAGCAATCTCTTTCTATCAGCTTTAGGACAGCTGGGTTCACACATACCTATTTCCTCCCCAAGATTTTGTCAATAGGAAAGAATTTAAAAAAACAGAAGCCATTGTAGAAGGACTTGTCTTTGGAGCACAGGGCTGAAAGGCACAGTACATCACAGCATCCAGACAACACAGCAGCTCCTCCACATGTGCTCTCATCTTGCTCACCTGAAGCTCTTACTTCTTTTCTTTTTTTTTTTTTTTCCCCTCCACTTGAAGGTTACTATTTCTGCAGGCCATTGATGTGCAGTCAGAGAAAAGGACTTTACAACACCAAAAGAGAAAACCAGAGCTGGAAAAAGGTCACACTATTACATGTCAGGAAGCTTGTTTGGTCCAGTTAGACCTTCTCTGACTGCAGGTGGCAATTTTACCTTTCCAGACAGCAGTTTAGCTTAAAATAAAATAAAATGTAGCAGATGTCACCAAAAATTGCAAACTGTCAGAGGTCCCATTCACACAGCCTCTGAAAGTAAAGGCTTCTCACACCACATGGCCGCCTGAATTTCTTAAAGCATCGACATCACTAGCAGCATCCCTAAAATGCCAGCTTGCATCCCACTGTTACACTGAAGTTATGGGCCACCTATTTCCAATCCCCAATTAAATGAAACAAGAACAATCTCTAGAGTAAACATGCATTCTGTTTCAAACTCTAACCACATTCAGTATTAGCTGGCTTCAAATGGAATGAAAAAGACACGGTTGCCATTCCTAAAAGCCATAATACAGCTTGACTGGGGCCACTGGTAACCTGGTGGGATTTCATCCTTCTACTACCTACTTTGCTGAACCAATTTCGAAGGCACTGGGTACACATTAAGAACCAAATGTTTTGTGCCAGCTCTGCTCTTTCAGGATCAGCACAGGAAATGCAGGTATTAGATCTGTAATAGGAATCAAAGAATCACCAGACAGGATCTCCATCCACATCTTCCATAGGCTCATGTCTTCTCCCAAGGAGACAACACTCAGACAAAGACCAGTTAGTGCTTGGCCCCCATCACCACCATCTGGGCAAAGCGGGCCAAAATACTATTAACAGGTTAGCAGAGATGGGCAGGACAGGAAAGCTGGCAGGAACTCTAAGGGAAAATACAGAAATACTGAATGCACTTTAATGGCAATAAGAAGCCTCTCAAGAGGACTGGCACAGGAAATCTGCTAAGCTTCTCTGTAGAGAGATTTCATCTTATTTCTTGAGCAGTCTATTTTAAGACAATTTCAGTGACCTTACTTAACAGAGATTATGCTGTGTTTCAATTAATTTTTACAGCATTATAATTAATATTTTGGTGTCTGCTGCAAAGCACGCTGAGCTGTGTAAAATCCACATGCGCAGCGAGATGACAAGTGCTGTTATCGAGGCGGAAGGAAGGAGATAAGAGCCCTCCAGCCTTGCCTGGCAGGGCAGAGCAGCACCCCTCCAGATGACTGCTCCTGCGAGGGCCCAGCGCATGGAAACGCAGCAAAGGTCAGCAATCCTCCTCAAATAACCCAGCCCACACCGCTAGGGTGGGGATATTTTCTCAAGCTAATGAATTTCCACATGCACCCACACCACACGCAGAGCTTCTCCTCGCCACCTGCTCAAATAACTGAGCCCCAGGAGGTGAAAGCAGCCAAATCATCACAGCTTATACACATGCAGTTTATATAAGTGCAGTCATTTTTTCTTTTCAGAGAGCCAAACCTTAGCTCATCTGGTCAGATACACTAATTGCTCTCTATGCTGATCACCTCTCAAGTAAACCATTCTCACACCACTACACAGGCTTCTTTTTGCAGGGCTCATTCCTGCTTCTGTTTCATCCCTGGGCTGGTGGACAGGAGGACAGAAGACATTGCATGACACCATTCCTCCAGTGCCTGCAGGCTCTCTGCTCCAGACACATTGCACCTCCAAACGAAGAGAGATCCAGCAGCTTCACCACTTTCATTCACTCAAGGAAAATTGACTTCTATATACCCACATGAGTAAACAAGACTAAATTGATGGGACACTGAAATAACTCCTTAAGTTTCTGGGTGTGTTGTTACTTCCGGAGCAGTGTTTCCCCTCAATGCAATATCAAATGTTCCACTTTGATTTCTATTATTTCGATGAGTCCCAGCTGTTGATGCTTTTACCGAGCAGGATCATAGCACAACCGTGCAAAAAGATTCACAAGCACAACAGCTGCATTTTTTTAAAATCCCAAACTAAAACCAAATTATTTTTCTAAAAACTCTAAACAACGTGACAACAACTGAACTGTGCTTCATAAAATTCAGCAACTGTGCAACATTTGAGCACAGCCATGAATGTACAGTCAAATCATCTTAGCCTTTGCAAGAGATTTTGGTAGGATGCTGCATGGGTGAAGTACCACCAGCAGCATTGCTAGAGGCTGTTCAAAACATTCTTACTCAGTTTGTAATAAATCCTACACCAGGAGCAAGTGAGGGTAAGTCACAGACTGAAAAATTCTAATTGTGACAGCACAGCAGTGGTAATTTGTGACTGAAGAACGATCTGGCATAGAGGGCAAGAAGTCTAACTACAAGAAGGGGTTAACTCTCTCAAAGCAGGAATGTCAGGGACAGAAGGACTTCTTGCAAGGGAGAGAAGTTTCCCTGAGTGATAAGAGACAGTTTCAGCATTGTTTAGCAGCCATCTCAGAACTGAAGCCTCAGGGGCTGAGCTCAGGGACACCTTTGGGCAGCCGAGGTGCTGCAAATATTCTTGGGATTGGTGCTGGATCCAGTGCAGATCAACGATTTGCTTGTCACGCATCTTGGAAGACTCCATGTGGAACCAGGTACTGCAGGACTCTGCACATACAGTTAAACACAAATGTGTGCTTAATTTGCCTCGATGGGTACCACAAAAATTCCCTACTAATTTTTTGCACAGTTCTCAAGTGAAAAAAAAAAAAAATATAACAACCCATGTATCACACTGGAAATTCTGGCCTTACCAAAAATACCTTTAAACAACAAACTCAAGCTTACACTACTATCTGCAGGTTACTTGTATTTGTGGCCAGACGAGTTATCAGTATTGACTCTGGGCTTGAACCCCTTCAAACCACCAAACAAGGTGCATTTCCAGGACACACCCTTATCTTGTTGTTGGAGTTCTTCTTCCCCAAACCACTTACAGTACTACCTGACCTCTGCAGAGCAAAGGAGGTGGGGCAGCACCTATATGGGCACAGGTGGGGAACCATCAGTCAAGCAGTGACAGATAAAAAAATTATATGTAGCCTAATGAACAACATGAGCAGGTGCAGACACTGTCCATTTTTTTGTTTGCACACACAACCTTCCTTTTAATTGGAATCGTGTAATAAATTGAAGTATTCAGGACATTGCAAGGAGGTATAACATTCCCTGTGAGCTCCAGCTTTACTTTTTTCCTCACTCTGAAATCAGTTATTTGTGCTGCTGATAGAAGAAACTGGTTTGCATTTCTATGAACGTGCCAGATAGGAAAAATTTAGTTTAGTGAAATGCAAGGACTCTAACTTAAATGTAAAGTTTTTATCACATGCTTTCAGCTATCAATGACTTCCTTGCCATCACATTTAGAAGCAATATGGAATATGTCTTACATTTTAGGTTCAGAGTGGCAAAACAATCTCAGACAAAGCAAAGATCTCAGGTCAGCTCAGCAGGTTACATACAGCTGGCCTGTTGTACCACAAGAGGTTTTGTAAAACACTTGCCACAAAGCAGAAAGATGTGTGTAAGCACAGAAAAAGTACTGTAATGTGAACAAGTATGCACAAAAGGAGAGTATACAAGGTGATGTTTTATCATTTTATAAAATGGAAAGAGTTGAACACAGCTCTTGAAAGCGTGGGGGGGAGAAAGAAACTTACAGATTTTTTCTAAGACTCTCTCGCTGCTATAGGAAGAGAAATGATAGTACACAGTTGATAGCTATTCTGACTATAAAGCCTAAGAGACAACCAAAAAACTAGTACACTTACTGCAAGATCTAAATTCTCAAAGTATTAATCATTGAGCTGCCCTCTTACAAGTGGATTTAAAACAGGAAGGAACAGAAGAAGACAACAGGAAGGAAAAAGAAGAGCAATGGTGGCCTTAGGATTGAAGTATTGATCCTGTCAGAAGGAAGAAGCAAATGCCAATCCTACATATTTTCACCTCCCCTCCTGTGAAATGATCTCTGCACTTGCATCCTCATGCTTCAGTGACCCCTTAGAATCACAGAATTATTTAGGTTGGAAAAGATCTCTGAGATCAAGTTCAACCCAGCATGCTAAGTCCACTACCAAACCATGTTCCTAAGCACAACTACATGTATTTTAAATAATTCCAGGGATGGTGACTCCACTACTTCTCTGGGCAGCCTATTTCAGTGCCTGATAACCCTTCTGGTGAAGAATTTTTTCCTAGTATTTAATCTAAAGCTGCACTGCTGCAACTTGAGGCTATTTCCTCTTGTCCTGCCACTTGTTACTTGTGAGAAGAGACTGGAACCCCACCTGGCTACAACCTCCTTTCAGGGAGTTGTAGAAAGTAGTAATGTCTCCCCTGAGCCTCCTTTTGTCCAGATTGAACAACCTCAGCTCCCTCAGATACTCCTCTTAAGACTTGTGCTCCAGACCCTTCACCAGCTCCATTGGTCCTCTTTGGACATGGCAGAAAGATTCATGAACAAACAGCCTTGAGCGCCAGTGCTGGCAAAATGTTTCCCTGCAATACCACTTAAAAAAGGGTGACATTGCTTTACAATTCACTAAACAACATATTTACTCACAGGCTGACTACATATGTTGTACTTAGATGTCACAGCAGATTACTCACTAATTACACTAGGAAAAACCCAAGTAATTACTGCAGACTGTTCCTCTGGTGCAGAAGAGGTCGGAGCCACGCATTTACATGACAAATGATCACGCCTACAACTAGCAGTGGCTGCTTCCAGCAAAAAAGGACCCCCTCCTTTGAGCAAGTGCCATTAAATAATCCTTGTGGTTTATTTAATACACTAAAAGCTGAGGATGTATCAGAAATGCAGAGATTGAAAAAAATCAGGAGCTCTCGCTGCTAAGGAGTCAGTCTGTTTAGGCCAATGGTGCAAAATTTAAATTGTTTCTTAACATTTTATCTGATCTTTCAGGCTGATAAAAACTTCTGCTACTGAATGAAGGAAATCATATTACCAGAGCTGATATTCATCAGACATATTTTGAACTGAATATGTGAACTGCTTTTAACTGAGTTTAAATCGATAACTTCACTACTGTGGTTAGTTTTATTGAATTTTACATTGGAATAATATAATTTCAATTGTGTTATGATGACAGTATTACCCTCCACTATGAGCTGTATTTATTCAGCAGAAAGATATCCTAAGATATGCTACTTCTTCATTTGACAAATCAGACACACCATTGCTCTTAATGCTATTTTATTGACTGATCATTACAGGTTTACACAGCTACACATGCACCAGGCTCTTCCCTCAAATGGTCAACACCTTGAAAAACCTTCATCTTTGATAGCATTTCTTTTTCCTTTCAGAAATAAAGCACTGGAGGGAAGTTCAAATGCAACCATACAAATTCACACAAACTAGCATATGTTAAATGCTTAGGATTGTTCATGGCTGTTTCCAGAGCTGAAGCAGGGGTTTGGAAGCAAGAGAAGGTTTGTTTGTGGGGGGGGCGGTTATGCTTATAAGCATTATTTATACATGCACGATGACAACTAAGCTCCTCACTTCTCCCTGGTGGAAACGCAAGAGGGGAGCAGCCTGTCATCTGCTGTAAGCATTTGTTTTTGTTACCTGTAAGCATTCAGCTGTAAAGTGGGAGAGAAAACAACCCACTAATATGGATTCAAGACTCATTTCTATGATTCTTCTCAAAAGATTTTCATTTTTAAAGCATCATTTCGTAGTTTAACTTGCATAACATTTGTCTTTTTCTTTGTCTTGTTAATCTCCAATAGAGTTTAAAACCACAAAGAAGTGGCAAGCAGAAATAACTCATCATCCTAAAACGGCACTTGTCAGAGGCGAATTTCAGAGCACCTTGACAAAAGTCGTCAGAATCATTAACTGCATTCTACTGGGGTTTAGATGCAATAAGGAGACCAAAACCAGAAAGAATGACACACACACACAAGGCAGGAATAGAATACTGCTCTCCAACCTGGGCCATGGGAGCAAACTCATTCTATCTCATAACATTATGACCATTATCATAGATGTGCTGTAGAGAAGGCTTATTTTTTCCCCCAAGCACAACTGACCTGGGAACTCTCAACCTCCATTCCTGCAACACTTATAATCAAGTAACTTTTACTTTCCTTTGGTGTACCAAAAAGCAGAACCGCTGAGCTTTATCTAATTGTTTGACTAATGGTCACAAAACCCACCATTGTCTTCAATTACCTTAGCAGGATTAAAAAGGATTATTTTTTTCCTTTGCATGGAAAAAATGCTACTGAATAGATTTCCCCACAATAATCAACAATCAGCTTTTAAGTCCCATATTAACCAGTGATGTTCTCTTTCAACTGACTTGGAATCATGCTGGTCTTTCATCAGCAGGAAAGGTCTCCTTCCTAGGAGACATCCAGATTACTTCCTGTACCAGGATCCTTCTGTCCTGTGATAAATGCACCGTGTCTTGCTTCCTCCTACATTCACATACAACCCCTCCACATAAACCTTCATTTCTGCAAACAGGAGCATAAATTCAATGCATATTTGTTCTTTAAATTAAGCTAAAGTGGGACTCTAAGAGCCCCAAATGGCACCTGCTTCAGTTAGGTCTCTTCTACTCCAAATACCATTCCCAGAGATATCTATGTCCACACACACTGCTGCTGCTGCACACTAGCCAAGAAACTATTAGCACTCCGCAGCCTTCAATTTAAGAGCATCAGTGTGTGACAATTAGATGTATTAAATTCTGTTAGGCCAACAAAACTTACGATTTAGCTAAAAGAACAATACCAATAATTTATATGTAATTTTTTTATCAGCAATTAATCCGCTAGACTTCATGCTTTCATCATGATACTTGTGGGTTTCACTTTTCCAAAAAAACCCATTACAGATATGCAGGCAAGTGCCAAGTTACACCACTACCTATAATTTCATTCTCCTTGCTGCCAAACTGAGCCTGGGTCTTTTACTATGCGTACAAATGCTAATTACAGCTCAACACTAATGCTAATCCTGACATCTGCTAATTAAAAGATCACATCTTCTGCAGAGTCAGCAGTGCTATTCAAATGAAAACATTAATCAGTTTAAAATTTAAAAAATAAAAAAAAAAAAAAATCAATCAACAAAGCAGGAATCTTAGTCCTCGGTTCAATTAATATCAAAGTGCAAACTGGGAGCACTCAAGAGCAAGTGTCAGTACGTTCTTTGAGAATACCTAATGTCCAGTGAAAAGAAACTTTCAGTACTGTGATTTCTCCGTTCTTGGTAACTGTCCACTTTCTCTCTTACACCTTCTTTCATCCTCCCTTCTCTATAATCACAGCACCTCAGAAACTCAAGACCAGCCCATAACAACATCCCATAGTCAAACCAAGGCAAGCACTATTATCTACGTGTGTACATTCAAATACCTACGAAGTCCCACTTAAGCTTCCTGGGATCACTCTCCTCTACAGCTACACACGGACCTGCTGGATCAGGGCTGTCATGGACAACTACGACCCATAAACACACTCATTAACAACAACATCAAGAGGACAGTCCAGATTTACTTCCCATTCCAGCACACACAGTAGGCAGGGGAAAAGGATAAAAAGCAGGATGTATCCACTCCATGAACTAAATATTAAGATTCTAAAACCCCACCAGTCTGCACATGCCTGAACCTAACACACAGGGCTCCTTGATTCATCCATTCCTACAATAACCCCTGCTGGTTTTACATTTTATCCCCAGTCCTTGTTTTTCCTTTGAGGGATTTCCCACCTCCATCCATTCATCCTGGAAGAGCCCTTCTGCATGGCTCCTCCTCCTCCTCCCTTAGCTTCACGCTCTCCATGAACTCAGCTGCTACTTTCCAGACCCTGCTTGCTGGTTGCTTCTTTGGTTAGTTTCTTTAGTGCTTAGAAACCATGGTACACGTGCTCCACAGACAAAGTCGCTCAGGTCAGAGGATTACGAGGTTATCAAAGAACCAGACAGACTACTCCAATTTCCAAGGGAATTGGAAGAAAATGGTTGTAACTGGAGTTTTTGAATAGATGAAGAGAAGGTGCAACCCAATGGCATCCCAACAACTGTCTCCTATGGAACAACCTTTTAAAAATCATGTTTACTAAGTGCCAGAATGATGCCTATTGGTAAAAAGGAATAGGCATGGGAAGTCACCTCAAAACAAACAAAAAACAATTACATTGTCTTAGTGGTGCAGTACTCCTGCAACCCTCCAAAAGCAAGAAACAATTACAGTAAAGGAAAAAGCCCATGAGCAACAACAGCTTCCAAGGCAGCACTAGGAAAGCAGCAAAATAAGGCTTCTCACTCATTTAGCAAGCTGCAGCTCAAAAGTTATTTAAAATAGACCGCATTTATTTTGCTGAAGCCCAATAGAAAATAAAAAAAGAGCTCTTTGAATTTTTATACCAGTTAATATTTGTATTTATAAGGAAACCACAAATCGAGTTTACTGCCTTTTTAGCAATGTTAATATGAAAATGCTCTTTTGATGTAAGATGCCAAGATTTCCTCCCTTTTTTCACCTTCTCAGCTACATGCCCTGCAATTGCCATCTTATCTGCATTTTAAAATATCCACTCTGGTGAAGTCTTACACTGTAATATATCTTTAGCTAATAATACACCACAGCTAGTTATAAATTAATCATGTTGATAAAAGGTCTAACAAAGTTATCAGTATCATTCTGTAACGCACAAGCAATATTACCAAGTCTTATTTGAATAGAATAGGCAATTCAATCAAGAAAAAAAGGTGACAGAGATTTCTGACTGCAAAAGAATCTTAAATCATTAATGAAACTAAGATTTTAATGTATGCAAATTAAATTATATATGCATATTTCAATGGGCTAAAAGTTTATGTGCATACTTTCCTTGGGAATCTGCCTTGTGATACGATCAGAAAGAAATGGTGACAATTCAGATTTTTTATTATTTTGGACTGTAAAGTGTTCATATAATTTATGTTCACCTAAAAAGGTACAAAACTCCATCAATTAAAGCCAGGCTGCAGATGGTATAAATAGACTGTAGTCCCACCGAAGGTGCTACAAGCAGTCTCAATACGTCATTTGAGGTTCAGGTCTCACTGGTCTCCACTTGTAGAAAGAAAACAAAACCTAGGGTTATGAAAAACGGGGCACCAGCTTGCACAGAATTCAAAGAAAATAATTTGAGACCTCTCCTCCTCTGGTAATCAAATTCAGCAGCAGGTTCAAAAGTTACCAGGGCATGGCATAGAGGACACTGACCTGTACAACCATTAAATAAGCTTTCTCTCCTGGCAAATCACTTTTTAAAGACAGGAAGGGAATATGTCATAAAATATTAATCTTATTGATTGTGCTCTAAGAAAAAAGGTTAAAATCCGATTGCAGAGGATATGACAGTTTGTGGCTACTAAACACCTCTTAAAAATTACTGTGTTGAAGTTTTTTTTCCCGTTTTTAGTAAAGCAGGCTAAAGAAAGATTCCTCTAATTAAATGTCAATTTTTTTTTACTTCTGAGATCAACCCAATATCTTCTGCTGTAAGCCATTCACTGGGAAGACATAAAAATCATGGCAAGCAATGGGCCCCTTAGGAAACTTCTTTCCCCCCAGCACAGAGAATTATATTGATAAAAATACACACATTGATGTTGCCACAGTGAAAGCATCCATCAAAGCTGAAGGCAGTAAACAAAAAACAAGATGTCATTTTCCAGTTTGAGGTAGAATTTACCAATTTAATACTGACTCCTTTGTCTTCTTTCTTTTTTCCTATTTTTTCCTTTTTTCCCCCCAACAGATTAACAACACTCCCAAAGAAGAAACCACGGCAAAAGTGAAGTACTGAGGCAGATGTGCCCAGTATGTGGCACCACTTCCAGCTAACACAGAAGTGGTACCCACGGAGCCAAAACTGACCAACTTCACCAGCTGTGCAGCACCAGTGCCTTCTGCCAAGATGCTGAGCCCTCCCCATCTGAGGTGAAAATCCGGTTTTTAGGCTCAAACCCAGAAAAGCCAATGCTCAACTGCAAGAGAGGATTTAAGCCCTATTAGTGCATCCATATAAATGCTTTGTTGAATTAAGACTCCGCCCATTTACACCTCTTCCTGTTATCATTTCTCCCTGGGCTATCACTAAATCACACAGGATCTAATGACCTAATTAAAACATTTCTTAACACTCATAGCATTTTTGATGCCAACTTTCAATACAACTAATGGCAAATGAAGGTTAATAACTGGTAATTATCACACTCCTTTTAAGATTTTGTTTTTAAACAAAAGAGTGAGAATATAAAAAATAAATTACTGCAAGAAAAGAGCAAGCATACATGCCATTCCTCAACAGTGTTAAACACTATTCACAAGAACAGTACTTTTGGCTATAAAGGCCAAATATTACAAACATTTAAGGTATTCTAGCAGAATAAATCTTAGACACTGCATGTTCTCAGAATTTCAGCTTTAAAAAAGCCACCAGTAGAAAAAGCTATCTAAACACTAGTTTACCAAAATAGAAATCAAAACTGGTATCTTGCCAAGATACAGCTATTGAAGTGATTCCTCTAACTTTTCATTGTTCTGTAAACAAGCTGCTTCTTTGCTGCAACTGTCCTTTCATTTATACATTATGCCAACCAATCCCTATGACCCATTTTTACTAACAGAGCTTCAAATTTACATGTTTTTAAAAACAAACAATGAAAAGACAATCTTTAAAGGAATAATAATAAAAACCTCCCACCTACAGAAGCTTGAACAGTTTATATTAACAGCTGCTGTAAAACCAGTGGGAACACAAGCCTACATTAAAATAATATTTATGGTTTTTACAACAAGAGGGGAGCAGATTTGCAGAAATACAAAATAGTATTCAGAAGCGAGCCAGTACTTGGATTTGTCTATTCAAGTGTGTCCTTCAGGAGGAAAGGCTGCTCATAATGCAACACTTCAATGCCATTCAGGTTCAGTCAGTTCTTACAGAGGCAGATGCTAAGTTGTAATGAGCAAAGCCTCTAGTGTATGACAAGCTCTAACCAGAAAACCAGCTTTCTCCACTAAAAGGAAGATTTGTTCAGAGTTCAAATTTGCAAATATTAGGAAAATCACTGAAAATAAGATTCAACTAAGATACCATTATGTACCATGTTTAAATCCCTTGGACCCTGGCTCTGTCAGCAAGAGTTGCCTGGGAGAGTAACAGAGACAGATTTTGAACTCACACTTAAGAGCTTTACAGATCTGTAGCCTTCAAACTGCTCCAAGTTTTTTTTTAATGCTAATTGATTTTTTTCAAGATGAATGCACATGTCATTATGACCTCAAGAAAATTTCTGGAAGATGACTGTGCAAAAGCACTTCACTTGGCCACTGTAGTTAGGGTACAATACTGACCTAAAAGTAAGGATGTTTGTTGCACTGATAAATCCCCAGAAACAGGAGTAAAACAACAGGACTCTGCTGTAAACAGACAAAAATTTATCATAATAAACACACAGAAGACTATGGAAGGCATGCTTATAAGCAATGACTTGAGGCAAAAGGACCAAGATCAAGGGCTACCAAGTAACCCTGAACAGAAAATTCTCAATGCCCTGAATCAGAATTGTTCATTTCCAGCTAAAGTGGCTAAAACTTTCAAAAAGTATTATCCCTTTTCTTTTTCTTTTTTTTGAGGTAACAAGTCGTACAAAATCATTCATTGGATCTAACTCCATATTGGTTTCCTACAACTTTTTAATTAGATCTGACAATTATTACCATAAAGCAAAAATTATTCTAAAGCCACACTGAAGTAAACACTCAGCAGCATCTGCTTGGTTTTCATTGTTCATTAAAACTTATTCAGAACAACAGAATTTTATAATGCTCCATCACTAGTTGTTATTCTGCACTTAAATACTTCTATCAGCTCTCCTCTATTTAGGAAGAGCAACATAGGCCATTTTACATGAAGACTAAAGAAAGAAATCTTCCCTTAAGTCCTCTAATGAGGGCAGAATCATCTGATGGCACCACAGAAATTATACCAGCTGTTAAAAAAGAATACAAAAAACTCAGCCACCGGTGTGAGACTGCTACGGTACATTCCTAAAAATTCCCATCTCCATCCAGTTCAAAAGTCAGGGCTGTTCAAGGATTCAGTCACCTGCTTAAAAAATTAAAACCAACAGTGTGAAGAAGAAACCAGCACCAAGTAATTAGGAACAGGGTGAGCGAATTTAGTGCTACGTATTTGCAATACTAATGGATTCAGGTATGTGCTATGCATATACAGCTCTGCTTTTGAGACGAAAGATGCAGTTTGCTCTCGCACATCTTTCTCCAAAGTTATGTACCAATTTTAAAATGAATTTGCATGATGCTGAGGCTCGATTCTGTTAATTTTCACTGGAGTATATTAGAAACAGCAGCAAGAAAGAGAATAGAACACACCTTGCTAAGCAAGCTACTGTATATATACACACACACATAGAGGATCATAGAATCAGCAAGGTTGGAAGAGACCTTCAAGATCATCAAGTCCAACTGTCTACCCAGCACTGCCACTGTAACCCCCATAAACCATCACCCAGCATCAGATCCAGACACCTCTTGAACACTTGACAGTGGATCCCATCAGGGTCCATAGATTTGTGAATGTCTAACCAGCACAGCAGGCCACTAATCATTTCCTCATGGATTATGGAGGCTTCACTTACCTCTCCATCACCAGCTTCCAACTCTGAGAGATGGGTATCGTGAGGACAGCTGGTCTTGATATTGAAGACTGGAGCAAGGAAGGCATTAAGTACAGCTGCATGTGTATATATGTACACATTCCTACTCACACATACTCATTTGTAATATATACATATGCCACGCTCAGTGTTCCCTAGGGCAGGAGACTTAGCCAACACACTGGGGACTGGCCTTCAGAGCACCTAAGATTAGAAACAGGAAGGTTGAAGAGACACTCCAACAGCCCACAGGAAACATCATACACATTTTGAGCAGCTCTGCACTGTCCCATAGCTTGTTGCTACTACTACACAGCTACACAAAAATTAGCTGTAAACCAGCCAGAAAACTGATCCCAGGTGAAAACAGCCTAGCAAGAGCCACAAATTCAACAGAGATTTTAAAATCAGAGCTTCATTTCCCAGCTTAGTTGCCCATATAGCCACAGAAACAGATGGGAAATGAAGAGGGTTGATTTGGGGGTAGAGGGGAAGCAGTCAAAGCTTGCACTGGAACATCTGTCCAAACCGCAGTTCTCAGAGACTCAAGAAAGGAAGGTAGAAAAAAAATCTTTTCCCTTTTTTTTCTTTTTGAATCTTGAAGAGACTAGTAGGAATCTATGCATACCTTATTCACATGACATGGCTTTGTTAGATAAATCATTAATTTGTCTGGAACCAGGAGCTTAGGGCTGCATTCTGGGAAGCTCCTCTCACACTAACTGGCTCAGCATCCCAGGGCATCTACCCAAGGAAAACCTTCCCGCATGAGTCAAGACAGACAGATCTCCCAGCATCTGCCTTTTCAGCATCTTCACAGATTTTTATGTTTTCAGTCTTTGAAGGAAAAAGGGAAAGCAGAGGTGTAATTGCTCAGGTTTGCAGGTTACTCCATGTTCTTGAGGAAAAAAGTCAAGGAGGTACAAAAGTCCATGACAGGAGTCCCACCTGACACACAGGACTGCACAGGAACTAACAGGAAGGATCACTCATATGCCACCACGCTTGCATTTATTTTTGTGACATTTAAGAGACATGTCTTATACCAGGTGAAGTGAGAGCTCCTCCTGGGCAAAAACTCTGTGAAGATCAGGGGCCATTTCAATTCCTTTCCATGCACTTCCTGATGGATCAGCTTTGCTATGCCAGGTCAGATTCACGCAGATTCACATTTAAATTGGAAATGCACTGCAAGCCAAGGAGAGTAATTTCCTGGGGTGGGATTCACCTCCTCCATCTTCAGGTATCTGCAATGTAAATGTGTCTATCTGAGTTTGGCACCTTAGGCTCCCTTTACAGACAGTGAAGAGAAATAAGCTGTTTAGGATGTGATTCATCTGACATATTTTAAAGGTCTACATGAGAAGGAAAGGAATCATGCCTCAAATGTGCCTGCCTCTTTCCATTAGACAGAAGGTCAGTTGAAATGATTATCTTGCATACAGACATCTCAGTTAGACCAGATAAACAAAACTTACCTCATCTTTCTGCTTTTAAAAAACAAACAGAAACAACAACAACAACAACAACAAAAAAAAAAAAAACCCAAAACCCACAAAAACCCACGAAAAATCCTGAACAAACAAACACAAAAAACAACACAAAAGCCCACCCAAAAAAACCCCACGAAATCAAAACAAAAGACTACAAAAGCCACACACACAAACCAAACTCCAAAAGTGGGATGCAGAATAAAAGATTAAAATTATAAAAATACCAATTAGCTATTCAAACAAGCCAGAACAATGCCCGCTTCCTGTCCACCACACTTCAGCACTGCAATAAAAGCTTGCTAATGAGCCTGTTAACCACACCAGACTTATCCACTGCCTACAGCAGTGACCAGCTGAACGACCACCAAACGTGTCCCAGTGGATGCTCGCCAGCTGCAGCAGCATCTTGCTCTGTGTGGCCCAGCCCAACTCACTGTCTGGGCAGACACCAAGAGAGCAAGGCAGGCTGCTCACTAGGATGTTTTTCTAGATACTTGACCAGCTCAAATAACTTTTTCAGTTATTTCAGGAAGAGAAAAAGGCAAAGTTGCAAGAATGCCATACTCATCAAAAAGCAGCCAGCAGAAGCCCAAGCAATTTGGAGCCAAGGTTAGCTGCAAGGAAAAGCTAAGCATTTGTCGTTAGAAAAATATACACAAGCAGGATCAAGCACCAACCACTATTTCTGCATAAAGTAATAATTTAAAAAAAAAAAAGTTTTGTATCTTTATTTTTTTTCATATCCAAGGTATAATAGGTATTGTTTCTGGAACAGCAGCAACTTCTAAGGTATCTCCAAAATTCACGGGCTTTGGCACTTCATGATTTTGGTGAAGCTGCTGTACACATGCAACATCCCAAATATCATTTTTAACCAGTAATGCATTTAGAGCTGTCCAAAGAGAAAAGACACTAAATGATAAAGGTCAGCACAGGGACTGAAGGAAGTTCAGCAGACGAATCATGGGGTACGAGGGGATTACACCCTGTCACACTTGTACAACTGAACTCAATATTTCTGCTGCCTGCACCTGCAGGCGACGGTCCTGTTAATCGTAACATTATAATATACACATAATACATAAGAGGTGCATAATAACTTCTAAATTATTAGCTATTGGTAAAATAAAGTGACAAGACATTGTACTTTTTAAAGAAACTTTAATTTCCCCCGTATTTTAGCAATATTATGAGTCACCAGTAGATTACTTTTCAAATGTGTCTCCACACTGAATGAAGCAGATATTTGCAAGCCTCTTCAAGCAGATTCACCCTTTACTTTTCCAGGCAACCTCTTACATGACTAATGTGCAGGAAAATTCAAGTCCACAACATTCAGCTCTCAATTAGAGGCTATTTTTAATTAGCTACAAACACTATATCCAACGACTGTATCAGCAGCAACTGGCCTGAATCAACACAGAGTTTTTGAGGAAAACAAACAAAGCGAGCCCACACAAGAAAACCTCACTGGCCTTCGTCCAATCATGCAAACTAAGGGACATTTCCATATCACTTTGAAGATTTCAGTGCACTGGCCAAAGCCTTAATAAGGCAAAGATAGCTTCTTCTCAGTTTAAAAACAAGAACTGTTTCTTTACTATACTCTGCTGTTACTTTACTATACACGTACCTGACAAGAACAGTATAGAGACAAGCACAACAAAATCATACCAGTATGAAAAAACAGGAAATACATTTTTCATTCATCTGATAGCCTAAATTTAAATAAGATGAGAACTGATCAGCAAGATGCTGGGAAAACTCAGAAGGAGAAAGAAAAGAAGAGTCACATCCATCCCTTCATAACCTCTCACCGCATCCAGAAAATGGAGGCAACCAAAACGCTGTCTGCTCATCCTCCTCCATTGGCACATGCCGATATCATTTTTGCCATGATGTGACACCAGCACCTAGAGCAGAACACCAAAGTGCAAACGTTGCAAGGCAACATCAAGATTTCACAGCATGATTTATTTGTGGCTCCCAGCAGGTCTTCCCAGATGATGAAGTGCCTTGCCAGCAGCTGAAATCTTGATACGGAGACCACAGACCTGCATTAAACAAAGTGTTGCTCCTGCTATTATTTTATCCCATCATGTTCATGAACAATGTCCTCTTGATTAATTTAAATAATTGCCTCATGTTACCATAGCACCAGTAGATACTCATTGATCACTTTACATACCCTGGATGCCTGACATAATGAGTTTGGAAATGGAAGTGGAGAAACTAAAGAAAATGGAGTTAGCATCCAGCTAGGAAAAAGCTGGAGTAGCCAGGAATCAGCCCCTGCTTTGCTGGAAGGGAAAATACTTGACAGGACACAAAAGGATCCTCATTTCTCCCCCAGTCAACAGAAAATTAGCATGGAGGCTGAAAACTTAACATAATTACACAGCAACCTTTGAACCTTATTACAGAACACACACAGAGGTTTAACTGTATGGCTGTCATTAGTCCCTTACTCCCTAACACAAATTAGCCGTGTTAGGCAAAATTAGGCAAAAATTCAACAGGAGTAGAAAGCAAGAAATGTTGCCAAGTGGAATAATTAGCAGGCACTGCAGCAGGACACCCTGTGCTGCCTCCAACATGGGCACTATCCCCTTCTCATAGGTTTTGTAACATCTGGCAAAGTGGGTTCCCTTGAGTCCTTGAGTGATGCTCTAAGAAGGAACTTTTCCTTCCTTGTGGCATTTGCCTGGCATTAGTTTTTGCCACTGAGAGTGCTGGCACAACTAGTACCTTCAGCCTCAAAGTCCATACAACTGTACAAAGCCCTCAAGTATCGGCACACGTGACTTCCAGACATGGAAAAGGAGCTATAAAATACCTCCTGCTCCCATGCACCTTTGCCAAGGGCCACCACATCTCAGGATGGGAAGCATCACTGGTGCTTTCACAATGTGCACCAACCCAACCAGCACACACAGCACATGTGGCAAGTAACTTCTTTTTTAATTTAAAAAAATAGCATAACTTTAGGAGCAACAGAACACTAGTAAAGAATGTTACCTCTCTTTTCTAAACAGCCACCCTAGAAATTTATCTGTGGTGGATTTTTTGTCTCATTCTTGAGTCACACTGAAAGTTCAAAATTAGGTGAAATGCTATAGCTCTGCAGCACTTATGTAAAAAAAAAAGAACACAAATATTAAATATTATAACATGGTGTCACTCCCAATTCAGAAACAAATTATCAGACCCAGCTCAGAAACAAACACATACGGAGTTACTTAGACCAAGTTAGTTCTATAGAAGACCAGATGTCAAGTAGACATCAGTCCAGTGAATTTTCCATCTTCCTTTTCCTGTCTGACTTCTAGCTTAAGGAGATCATAATGGGACCATTACTTTTTCCAGAAGGCTGTGCTTTCATATGTAAATCTCATCTCCATAAAGGACCATTTTTAAATGTTTGGATTTTTTTTTTTAAGGTTGGATTGTAACCTAGCTTTCATGCAGGGACCCAGATGAAACAAGGCCTGTCTGAGCACCTCACTGAGTTCAAGCCAGAGAAAAGAACACCCCTAATCTTTGTGCAACCAGTAAAATGGTTATAAACCCAGCTCTCCTTGCCCTTATCCTTCCTCCCTGTCTACCACCATCCCAGGGAGATGATTTCATAGCAGGCAGTTTCACCACTCTCAGCACCAAGCCAGCCCTGGGGACACCATCCAGCATGCTCAAAAGGATCATGTTTGCTGGTCTCTGACCCATGGCTCTGGCCTTGGAGTCTGCTAAAAAGACAACTCATATCCAACTGCAGATGTACAGAAGAGCCCCTTAAAATATGATGGTAAACTACATATTTACAGGCCATATGCTTCCTCAGTGTACCATATACACAAATCATTGTGCAAGGAGAAATTAACCCTGAACCTCAGGCAAACATCATGGCAAAAAATGCAGGACTTACAGACACATGAATTCCTGTACTTTACACCCAGCCTCACAAATCTGCATTTGGCATCTGGTGGGATTAGCTGTGCACAAGGACAGAAAAATATATGCATAATTAAAAGGTATTAGAAAGTCCTGAGAGCTGTCCAGCTCCTAGGAAAAACAATCCCCTTAACCAAAGAGCAGGGAAGGCAAGCAGCTAGAGCATCAAACACTGAAGGACTCCTGAGCTGGCGCCTCAGGATATCATTACAGCATGGAGCTCACATCTTCTCTCAGCTCCTGTAAGGAAAGGTTTTGGGTTTACCTCTAGAAGGAGAAATCACGTAATCACCATCTAACCTGAATAAAGGACAGCTGCTGTACAATGCAGGGAAGCAGTGGGGCAGATGGGGATTGATCAAAACACAGCAGAGGCACTCTGGGCTCCTTTCCTTCAAAAGTGGACTTCCCCTTTCTTTTACAGGGGAGAACTAAGTCACTCAGAAAACTCACACATCTAGCCCTCAAAGATCACCACAGCCCGCTACTAAAAAGAAAGTTTAAAATAATATACTTCCACGTGCTCATGTTCTCAGCTTTATACTGGGAAAAGCAAGGTGTGTAGTTCTGTGTCAGCACCTGAAAAACCCATGCAGTTCACATGTTCAATGCATTTTTATCCCTGTGAGTTGTATACTATACTAGAAAACTATAATGAAGTCAACTGTTTTGCTGGAAAAAGAGATATATACCGCTGTAAGTCCAATAATGTTTCAAAACTGGAAGCCCCTTTGGAATACTTTCTTCCTTGGTGAAGCGTCCCATGGTAGCTGTGCCCAGTAAGAAAGCGTTAACTTTCAGCTGGCAGCCAAGCTGGTAACCAAGCCCCACAGATCTGCCTGCTCGCTCCCCACAACAGGATGGGGGAGAAAATCAGAGTGAGAAAACTCATGGCTTGAGATAAGGGCAGTTAAATAGGTAAAGCAAAAACTGTGCAGGTAAGAAGAGCGAAATAAGGAATTTATTCACCACTTCCCATGGGCAGGCAGGTGTTCAGCCATACCCACATAGGCAGGGCTCCATCACACACAGTGGTTACTTGGGAAGACAAAAAGCCATCACTCCAAATATCTTCCTTCATCATCCTCCCCCAGCTCTATATGCTGAGCAAGATGCCATATGGGATTGAATGCCCTTTGGGATATTGCTTTGGTCCTGCTCAGCAGTAACCAAAATATCCCTGAATTATTGACACTGTCTCCAGCACAAATTCCAAACACAGCCCCATACCAACTACTATGAAGAAAATTAACTCTAGCCCAGCCAAAACCACCACACTGATGATAAAAACAAGGAAGATGAGAATATTTACCTATATTTCACGTTTTCTCCCTGTTGGACACAATACAAGAGGTTAAACAGCCTGTGGTGAAGCCTCCCTTCCTTAGTCTTACTGATTTGGAACGAACATAAAACAGAGGACTGCTTAAGGGCATCAGCAGTAATCACAGGAGTCAACTACCATCAACTACATCAGCACTGACCACAGGAGTCAAATTCCTGTTTGGGGATTTGTGTTCGTGGGTTTTGGTTTTTTTATTTCTACAAAATTTAAGCATCCAAAAGCTCTAGCTAAAGGATAAGATTATTGATACGGAGCTAGATATATATGTGCATCACTTGATATGCCAAACCACATGCCAACAGGGAAGTCCCGAAGCGTGTAAAGCTTGATCTGAAAATAATTCTCAGCAGAACTGGGGCCTGAATCTGCAACATACGTTAATTTTCCTACATCCTATTCTCACACCTATGCACTTGTGTTATTTTCTCCCCCCAATCACATTGCAACTCCCCTACACCAAAAAAAAATAAAAAGCCCAACCCTCAAAACACGTTGCACAGCTGTCTCATTGTCACATCTATTATTCAAGAAAGGTCTCATTGAATAAATGTCTGTTCAGAGGCTCTAAACAAATTTCATTTCTGAACACCACTGTCTGCGGCCCAGCAGGCCATTTCACCAAGATAAGATCACACATTTAATCAAACGCTTCAAAAAAGAAATACACACCGAGTTTGCTTAATAACATCAAATAATAAAAGTGCAGCACTGGCAGCATACTAATTTTTAGTGCTCTTTCTTCTTTGAGGGTTGTCTCAATAGTCAAGGTCAACCGTACATGGGATTTCTTCTAATTAGGGCTTCTGGTAATGGTTAGACCTGCTTACTCTCACCACTTAGCCATGGTTTTCCCTAAAATGAAGACATCTCTCTTTCATTTTAAATTAAATCACTGCAGCATCCCACCCAAGTGTGACAGACAAAACTGTATAACTCTGCTAATTCAATAGAGGACGTAAATGAAAGAAACAAAAACCACATCTTCATGGTCAACAAGGAATCACCCACACAAATTTCTATGGTATAAAAGGAAAAGTGATTTACAGAAAAAAAGAAAAGAAAACGTGATTATCTGCTTGGTGTTTAAAGATAGCTCCTATTGCAGCACAGCACAGACCTATTTTGAGTTAGAAACTGGGAGTGGACATGGGCATCCCTAGGCCAATACACTTTCCCCTTTATTTTATTGTGGTAGTAAGAGGAACCAGCTCAAAAACCCAGCATTCTGTTACTACTATTGCAAAACACATCTGTATTACTACAGACCAGACTTTCATGGTATTCTTCACTAAGTTGCCTATTACTCTGCCTACAAATAATTATTTATTTATGCATTTAAGTAATCAGCTTAACCACAATGACGACTACTTCAATAGGCTTCATCCCCAAATTACATGAACTTGGGATAACCGTGGACTCTTGCTGTGCTCAAGCCTGCAGCTTGAAAAGGGTCAAACAAAAGCTGGCATCCTCACCCTTACAGCCTGGCTCATAGGTTATGCTGGGCTGCCCTTTGCTTGCTCGGGATGAGGGAGCAATCAAGCATAAAGGCATTGGAGAAGACAACCCCCCATCTGCTGCTCCCAAATCTTCAGACAAACAGTGAGGCAGCAGTGAGATGTATTCCCCACCATATCCGATTCTCCCTGTCAAAAACATCCCTGCAGACACTGTGGAGGTCCAGATTCTCCCCCTGAACAGGAAAATTGCAACTTAGTTTAGGCTGGCATAAACAACTTCTTAAGTCTACTGGCAACATCTTTCTATATCTTTCAAACATCTCGAGTTTCACCCAAGGTCTCAGCTCCACTGCAAACACAGGGCTGCTCAGCTGGGAATATACTTGTGCTCAGTGATGTGTACCTGTGTTTCTCACCAAAACAAGGATACTTACAGAGGTATAATTCCCTTGTTGCAGTGGATATCGTCTACCTCGACTTCAGCAAGGCTTTAGACACTGTCTCTCACAACATCCTCACAGGCAGACTCAGGAAAGTGTGGACTGGATGAGGGGGCAGTGAGGTGTATTGAGAAATGGCTGCACTGCAGGTCCCAGAGGGCCATGATCAATGCACAGGGTTCATCTGGAGGCCTGTCACTGGGGCTGTCCCCCATGGTTCAATACTGGGCCCAGTTAATCAGTGACATGGATGGAGGGGCAGAGGCCTCCTCAGCAAGTTCACTGATGACACAAAGCTGGGAGGAGAGGCTGATACCCCAGAGAGCTGTGCAGCCCTTCAGCAGAAATCACCTGAAATTCAGTAAGGGCAAATTCAGGCTTCTGCACCCGGAGAAGAATAACCCCAGGCATCAGCACAGCGTGGGGTCAACCTCCTGGGAAGCAGCTTCATGGAGAAGAACCTGGGGGTCCTGGTGGACACCAAGCTGTCCATGAGCCAGCAGTGCCCTGGTGGCCAAGAAGGCCAATGGTGTCCTGGGGGGCATTAGTAAGAGCAATGCCAGCAGGTTGAGGGAGGGGATCCTGTCCCTCTGCTTAGTGCTGGTGAGGCCTCACCTGGAGTGCTGTGCCCAGATTTGGGATCTTCAGGACAAGAGTAACATGGAGCTCCTCAAATGAGCCCAGTGGAGGCCACGAAAGATGATGAGGGTCTGGAGCATTAAGGTACTGGAGCATTTATGGAAGAAATTCTTTATTGTGAGGGTGGTGAGACACTGCAACAGGTTGCTCAGAGAAGCTGTGGATGCCCCATCGCTGGTAGTGTTCAAGACCAGGTTGGATGGGCCATTGAGCAACCTGGTCTAGTTGGAAGGAGTCCTGCCCATGGCAGAGGATTGGAATGAGATGATCTTTAAACCCAGACCATTCTAAGATTCCATGATTCTGTTTCTCTCACTGAGATATAAGTAATAGGCTAAGAGAACTGGGCCTGTTCAGCCTTAAAGAGACTGAGAGGGGACCTCATCAAAGTCTATCAGTATCTGAAGGGAGGTGTCAAGTGGGTGTTTCCAGCCTCTTCTCAGTGGTGCCAAGCAAAAGGACAAGAGGCAATGTGCAGAAACTGAGGATGAAACAGGAAGTTCCATCTGAACACAAGGAAGAATTTTTTTACTGTGCGGGCAGCCAAGCACTGGAACAGATTGCCCAGAAAGACTGTGAGTCTCCCTGACTGGAAATATTCAAGGACAGTCTGGATGTAAACCTGTGCAATGTGCTCTAGAATGATCCTGTATCAGTAGGGAGGCTGGATCAGATGACCCACTGTGGTCCCTTCCAACCTTATCCATCCTGTGATTCTGTGATTTCAGCCTCCCTTTTAAAAACTGGCAATGCTGTACAGAAAAGGGCTCCCCAATCCTACAATTGAAAGCCCTCACACAGATCTTAGAAAGACTCATTGCAAATTGGTGACCTACTTAAGGAGATCTATAAAAAGCATTACGATTGTAATAGTTGATCCATTGTCAGAAGGTCACAAGTTATCCCTCTATGCAGCGTAATTGCTATATTTCAAATACCTATCAGGAAGAATTTTACTCAAGGAGGTATACGGCGTTTCAGAGTTGTACCAAATAAAGCAGCAATTGTAACATTACTGTCCTTTAAAAAAAAAAAAATACACAGACACTCCACACACCTGCATCCATTAAAGATAATCCAAAATGACATTTTCTTGAAGAAGTCTGTGCTGTGGGAATTGCAAGTGCAGTAGTCACATCATAATTTCTCTCGGAAGGAAGTGGGATATATACATCAAATTTTCAAACTATAACAGCCTGTGATTGCAATATCCAAAATCCAAAAGAATGACATTTTAGATTATACACATAGTTCCAACGAGGTTGAGCTGAGACACAATGTCCAATACAGAAAATTGTGGTGTGCTGGAAACAAGAACAGCTGTTCTCTGGGTACTCCAGATAAACCATCTACTACAGGACTTCAGACTAGTTTTGTGTACCTCCAGACAGATTTCACATTAAAAAAATCATTCAGGATAGAACCCCAAAGTCTTTTGTAAATGCAGGGGAAAAAAGGAGGGAGACAAAAAAAGAAAAAAACCCCCACAAAAAAAAACCAAAAAAAAACCCCAAAAAACCCCAAAAAAGCCACAAACCAAAAGAACACAGCAACAAAAGTGGCAAGTGAGGATTCACTTTACATAGCACATATGGGTAAAAAAACTGCAGCATACATCTTGCTGAAACAAAAACACCCAAACAACAAAAACCTGTGCCCTTTGAAGTGAGCGGTGGCAATTTGCACCATTTCGAAACCACAATGTTTCAGTCAACAACACACACATGTAAAGGCAGAGTGAAAGAAAAGGAGTTAACATGATCCCTGAAATTCTCCTCAACTGTCTCCATCAGTGAAATGTATTCAAAAACACAGCTAAAAAGACTGCTTTTTTTTTCTTTCCTCCAGCGGCCTTTGGAACAGGGAAAAAAATATATAACTGGGGGAGAGAAAAGGGAAAAAAAAAAAAGAAAGAGCAAAAAAATCCAGAGAGCTATTGAAAATCTCCTTACAGGGTCAGCTGTCACTGGAATGCATTTGCGTATTCAAGGTACCCACCCATGCAGAACATCAAAAACTGGGCTTGGGTCCCTCCCCTATTCTCACGGGTTTATGCCAAGGCTTGGTTTGCGACACTGAAGAGCAAGGCAGCGCAGTGCCTCTGCAGGGCTGCTAAACAGAGACCCACCAATCAAATAGGACAGGGGTGCTGCTTCTGCATAAGGCTTCAATTGTCTCCTGGTGTCCTCCAACACAACACACCGGGTTTAGTGCTAAAAATACAGTCAACAGCTCAGCAGCTTCCAGTGCTGGGCTCTTCTGAGCTAAATTCCCCACCTAACCTAGGCCGGCCCAAAGTTAGGCAGCATACTTGTAGCTAACATGCCCCTTACTCCTTCCTTGAAGGAAAATGTTGACATCCCCAAGCTGCAAACAGCACTTCTGCAACAGAGTGAAGCTTCTCTTCCTCACTGTGAGGGCAATGAAAAAAATCTCATTAAGGCAGGTTTGGGATCAGCAACTTTAGAATGGAAACAGCCAGCTACAACAAATAAGCAAGGACCAGCACTGACTCTGATAAAACATGTGGTTGCTCAACAAATCTGAAAATGCAGTTGTTCTATTTTGTTGTTGGACTACTAACCAAGCAACTCAGTTAAAATTTTAAAACTGCAGGCCCATGCACAAGTTATTGTCCATTACTACACCTACCAAAAAGCAATCAGAAAATAAATAAATAGGGAGGATCTTTCCGGCAAGAGAACTTTAAAAAAAACCAAAACAACTCTATACATCAGCACCATAAGCACAAAAATAAAACCTACGTACATACACACACAGACACACAGATGAACGTACATACATTCTGGGTATAGGTGCAATTCTTAGATTGCACCTATATCCAAAATTCTTTTTCACTTCCCTGAGTTTGACAAAAAAATCAGAACTGTGTCTGTTCCCCAGATCATGTTATTGATATGTCTATATATGTGCCTGCACATAATAAATGGATGCTCTAAGACTGATTTAGTTAGAATGTTCCTGTTCCCCAAACTTTAAACAGTGTTCATTGATGCAGGGTCCTCACCTCTGTAAGTAGATTCCTGGTTCCCAGTGGGAAAGGGACTTACTGTAAAAAACTCATATACATTGTATGCAGTAACTTGCAAACGAATTACTTGCCATTGGTATAAAACCACTAAGAGTCTTATCCAAAGGGGCCAGGTTTAGACTAGACCTCTTTTCAGAATAATGCTGTGCACTGCTGGCACCCTTGAGCAGGACTTTGCAGTAGGGCAATTCATGGCTAAATTTTAAACACCACTTCCACAAAAGAACAGAGAGTTCTATTTCATTTCAACTTTGCATTGCTGTAAGAAAACACTCATGTTGGTCCTTTGTATTTATGACATTTTGCTCTAAGTTTTAGAAACACATAGCTCTGTTCCAAAGCTCAAAATCAATGACTGTACCTGATATAAATCAATGCAACTGCAATCAAATCAGTAAAGCTCTTACAATTAATAGTAGCAAAGCTATAATCCAACCTACACAAAACACTGTGCATAATATTTCAAAGCAGTTCCCTGACAGGTATCCACTGCAATGAATGGGAGTTGTGCTACAGGCCTCTGAAGCATTAGGTTTGCAGCCACTGAAACAATTCCTATGTAATTACTCACATGTTGACCAACATGTGTTAAAAAAATAATTTTCAAAAATCCTGGTAGAGTGAGCACCAATGGATGCTCCGTAAAGGTTTATTACTCTTAGGCATTTCAATGAAATCTGCAACTTCACATTGCCTAACTGGGACAGCTGCCAAACTCTTCTTTGCTTTTTTCAGAATGGTGTCTATTTCATGACCCTTGAAACTGAAAGCTGTCAAGTCTCAAACAAGTGTCTTGATTTTAGTTTTTGACTGTTTTCATGAACACATTTTACAAGTGTGCATAGATTTCAATTCTTCATCTATGTTGGTTGCTTTGTTCAGCCTGAAATGCCACCTCTGGCAAAGATGTTACAAAACAATTGCTAGAAACTTTATGCTAAAGCAGGGGAATGTTTTTGAAAAGATACCACATCTGAGATTCTGGAGCGTCTTTTCAGAAGGTTCCACATCTGAGATTCTTGAGCATCTTCCCCTCACAGGGAAGTCAACAGAGGTGTTCCATTAACTACAGTGGGAACTCCCATCACAGATGCAACCATACCTCCCCCTTGGATGAGAGTAGGCCTGAAGAAGCAGAGATGAAAAGTTGAAAAAGGGAGGGGAAAAAAAAAAAAAACCCCAGAGGAAAACAGAGGTTTCAGGCAGGCTGGAAAACATCCCACACTGAGCACCACTTAGTAAGTAAAACTGTGGTCCAAAATACTATTAAAATGATGTCTTCAATGCCTGAAAATACTAGCTACCTTGATATAGTTACAGATGCTTGGTGCAATGACTGATAAAAACATCTGCCTTACAGGCAAAATCAGAAGGCTCTCTGAAAAGACTGCTGAAGTAAAAGCTATAGTGTCAAGGTGTCCTTAGAGAAGTTGTCTTAAAAATGAACACTTAACTTGCAGCCAGGAATTTCGGACTGCACTGTAGAGATTATCTAGTGAAGAACGTAAAGCAAGCATTACACTGCAAACCTGGAGGCCAAAAACAGGCAATGAGATAACGTCCTAGATAGAATCACATCACAGATTTGAGTAGGAGGTGGTTTCCTTGCCATTAAAGTAGGCAAGAATTAAAAGTAGATGCTTAAAAGCAAAGTTCTCCTACTTCATCAGCCTGCTCTGGGAGCTTCCACTGCCAGTAGGCACTAGGATGAGATCAGGGAGTGCTGGAGCATCTCAACACCTACAGAAACAGGACACAGACACATGCATCCCAAGCAGGGAATAAAGAGCCTGACATGAAGCACTGGTGAAGATCGTAACAAACATTTGGCAAGGCAGGTATGACCCCGGGAGATGAGGCCGTCAGAGGCCAGCATGTCACACTGCCTTACTGGGACAGGTACATTCCTACAATACCCCAGTGCATACTGAACTGCTGCAAATGACAATTTCTAGCTCTCCATCCTGCAACTGAAAGCCTAAAGACATAGCAGAGACTGAAATGTGGATGTACACTCAGAATTTGGCATCATGGTGCATTTTTCATATTCACATCCCAGCAGGAGGACATCTATTGAATGAGAAAAGGACCAGCAGGGAAGAAATGGGAGTCCACAAACATCTCTCCAGAATGTCAATGCTCACCAAGTACATCCCACCCCAATAAGCAGCCCATCAGAATACGCAGAAAAAAAAAAACTTTATTTTGGAGAGCTGTCCTGATGTTTTAGTATTGTCCTCACTAATACATCAATATTGTGATGTCTAACTCTCAGATGATCAATGCTACAGAAGAAATTATTTTTTGAGTTGTTCTTCCAAACCTCTTGTGATGTATAAGAAGTCTCTAGGGAATAAAAATTTTTATCAAAATCACTCTAATCACAACATTGGGCTGTTTCCACAACCACCAAGTAACATAATTACAACAGGGGGGGAAAAAAAAGGGAACTTAAGCACAGAAATCCTTGTACCCATCCTCCATGCTTTAGCTTTTCCCTGATCCATTCTTGCCCCCTGAATTCCCTCTCTTTCATCAATCTTTAACCCATCCTTTATTCTGTGTCAAGCATTAAATAGCTTCCGAGTCAATCTACACCAGCCCCAACACTATTAGTATTAAAATTAATAATAAATCACCCATTCCTAGGACTTCTCCATTTACAAAGACTTCCCTCCCCCGTGTGCATGAATAAATGTGTTGATGATGCATCCACTCATGCTCTGAATGTGAAAACCCTGACGGCAGCATCAGGCCCTCCAACTGAGTGCTGCCCAAAGCTAAAGGTCACGCATATTCCTCTTCAGTCCTGGCCGATAATTCACTCTACCTGCCTCTAAATATTTATTTATTTATTTTTCTAATAGCCCTGCAACCGTGGGGAACATGCAGACACCCAGCTCACCAGGCAGCTGGCTGGATGTGTGTGCCTGCATCTTCACCTACAAACCTGCTTGCACTTCCCTCCCAGCCAGCAAAGAGTACCAGCAGGAACAGGGCAATTTGCTTTCTGTTTCAGGAGGAGAAAAGCCTTTTCTGCAATTAATGCTTGGATAGGCAAGCTGAGCACCTCTACCACATCACCCCCGACTGGGAGGAACGACGTGGTCCCCATGGCATCGCAACCTGTGGGATGCACAGTCAAGCAAACAAAGGAGGGAGGGTGGAGGGATGGACCTGGCAGGCGCTCAGGGACAAATTCAAATATCCTAGACTGAGCCATAAACTACTTCATCTCCGGAGGGCACCAAGAAACTGAAACACCAGCTCCCGTTTCTGTCACAAAAAAAACATCTCAGTGAGGACTCAACTTAATAAACACCATTAAAATCTCACTACCCCACAAAGCAGCACTCGATGTTTTCACTATCATCAATCTACACAGCCATTTATCTTGTTCAGGAATTCAATGCAGAACTAAACATAGCTTCTCCTAACCACCCCAAGAAGAAAAGGGAAAATACATACTTACTCAATAAGAGAAATTATTTGGAACTCACAAGACTAGCTTTATAAAAACGTCAGTCCTTTTGGAAATAAACACACCAGAGATTTGTATCACCTTTATTTTTTGCTAGCAGGTAACAAGAAAACAGTCGCTTTATAGTAAATCAAGCCTAAATAAGGAAAAAGTACTCTTAAAGAGCAAGAACAGGAATAGCCTCGACCACAACAAGGTTTGTAACTCCTGTTCTATCAGAGCAGTTGTTTAATCTTTGGGGAAAAAAATACAGCATTACCACAGAGCCCTAACCTGAACTTTGTCATCCAACACTGGCATGGGTGCACAGACTTTCTCCCTTCCCAATCTGGTATTCTTAAGTGACGACTGCAGACTTTCTGATTGCAGCCCGTTTTAACCTGCAACACCTGGTTTACTCCCATGAAAAACTCCATGGAAGAATTCTTCCTAATGAATGCACAGTAGAAGCCTGTTCGTATTGCAAACCTCTGGAAAAGATGATAAATGAGCTCTACAAAGCACATGCTACTACTCAATACTAAGCAGGCAGCATTGGCTGCACTCTTAAGAGACAGCATTCCACAATGAAAATGGAATTTATTTATTTTTAACTCCAGGGAAGATTTTAATTTTTTTTTGGTCAGCTTTGAAAATTTTGATCCTACACTCTGGAATAACCAGTGCTATAATACAGACAGAAACTGCAACCAGCAGACTACCTATCTGCCTTATATCAAGAAACAGATGGCATTTTCACCCTTTTTCTTGCATCTCAGCCTCCCTCTAAGCAGCTGGCTGCCTGGAACCAGAACTGTGAGAATGGAAATGGCAGTAACTCCTAAGGAGTGATCTAAACAGGAAAGTAAATACAATAGAGATGGGTTGTTTTGGCTAAAGCAATAGTGAACACTACAGTTGACAAGCAGACAACAATACATTGATGTTGGCCAAAATACGAGTTGTTTTAACTACCGCAGAGAAGAATCTCATGCCTATAAGGACTGGGAGAGAAAGAGAGGCTCCTCTCCTACCTCACCATCCCTCAAGCAAAACTAAATATCTGCCTGTGTCTAGGGGAAAGGGTGATGAAAAATCTCAACTGGGTGTATTGGAGGTCACCGTTACTTCCATGGACAACTCTGGACACAAGACTGCTGATCAAACTCAGTCCTTGAAAACAATCCCCCAAATACTCAGGGCATACCTCGAGGGTACTGTACCTACATCTTCATTAGCACTAATGGGCACCAGCTGGAGGTAGGCTCCTTAAACTGGGAAACAAAGGTTGCTCTCTGGCTGATGGCAGGGAGGAACCATCAGCCTCACAAACTGCATTTCCAAGTTATGCGGTCAAAAGATGATTGCAAGGGGAACACAAATAAATAATGAAGGAAGCAAAGAAACAAAGGGTTAAAATGAAAAAGGCATTAAAAATGCTATTTTTGTCATTCAGCCATACATAGCAGCCCTTGCTCAAAACAAAATCCAGTCTTATGCTGTTAAGAGCCGGGAAACGCAACCTCAGAGGCAGGAGGTGGGGAGCTCTGCACATCCCTACCTACACCGTACGTTTCGCTCCCTGGCTGCCCGGGAAGGCGAAGCTCGCGTCTACCTGTAACCCCGGGCTGCTGGATTCAGACCGCTACCCTACCCCCTCACATCCACGCACAGACAGCTCCCAACACACACCCCCAATTCGGCATCATCCTCCCATCCATGCTCCGATATCCAAGAAAGCAACTGCTTCTCGAGGCACCCTTCAGCAAATTAAACAGATCCACGAAAGAGTGGGCATAAAGACGGGAGAAGGGACTAGATTGAGGAAACATAATGAAACTCAGCAATTCCTCAGTGCAACACCAGCAAACCCCCCCGGTCCAACGTGGTGCCTTTCACAGAAAAAACCCAAGAGAGAGCAAGAATAAAACCTACCAGGTCCCCTCCATCTCCTCACTGCCTTTGCCACCCTAGCCACCCACAGCCAAACCAGGCTGGAGCCTACACGGCATTTCCAAACAAGACGCACACCCCCTATCTCCACTGTCGCCCAGCATGCAGACCTAGAGAGATGCTCCCCCGTTACCTGGAGGATCCAGCCCCCCGAAGACAAACTATCCTGATTATAGCATAATTCAATTCAAGCGTGCGGCCGGCACCCTTCAGCTCAACGCAAGCGGGCAAGGGTGCAACTGAGGGCCAGGCAAGGGCTGGTGAGCATCCATCCGCTGGTTAGTTACCTTTAGTCACCTCCGGCTCCTGAGATGCGAGTCCCCATCAGATCCTCAACAACCTGCAGCAGGGAGCTGCTGCCACAATCCAGCCATTAAAACCAGAGGTGGGAGTAGGAAGCAGACCTGGCTACAGTACCAAAGCCCCCAGCCAGGAGGAAAGGGGGGGATGAGAAGCACGGAACGTCCCTCAAGCAAGGAAAGATTTTAAAAAGGAAAAAAAAAAAAAATAGAAAGAAGTAAAAGTCTTTCCTTTTCTGCCGTGTTCTTCTGCTACACAAGCTTCTTCCCGAAGGATGAGGGTGTGTGGGGATGGGGGAGGCGATCGCTCCCTCGTCTTCCCCGCCGTCGCCGAGCACTCTGGACGAAAACCCCGCTGCGATTTACCTCCTCCAGGTGGGCAACTTCAGAGCAAGGTGATGTCTCCGGAGCCGGCACCACCGGCCAGGCGATTCGGATGCGGCAGAGTCATTGCCTGTGTTGCTGCTGCCGCTGCTGCTGCCGCCGCCGCTGCTGCTGCTGCTGGGGAAGAACGGCCGCTGCCGAAGAGACCACCAAAAAAAAAAAAATAAAAAAGGAGAAAAATCTTCCACCATTCCCCTTTCTCTCTCTCCCCTCCAGCACCAGCCGCTCTTCGCATCCGCTCCCCTGCCCGCGGCCCCTCGCTCCGCCGGGGCTGGGGGACACAAAGGCGCCCGCGCAGAGGGAGGCGGGTGGTCCTTAGCCCCCCGCGCTCCGCAGACACCCTGGATCCTTCCTCCTCCTCC
>VZRN01004204.1:2511420-2548780 GCA_013397935.1 Dasyornis broadbenti
CGGCGCAGCGCTGCTGCCCTGCCCGGCGGCGGCCGCACGGAGCCGGGCGGGCTACGAGCCGAGGGGCGGGGGAGCGCCGAGGGCCCGGATCTGGGTTGCGCGGACGCGGGCTCCACCTAGCAGTCGGCCGGCACCGCACCGCACCGCACGGTACCGCAGCGCACCGCCGCCCCCGCGCTGCCCCGCAGCCAGCCCTTAACCCGTACCCTGTCCAACCCCGGCCCCGCCAGCCAGCACCTGTCCCGCAGCCCGCTCCGGAGAGGATCCCGTACCGCCCCATTGGCCGCTCTGCCCGTGGCTCCGCTGCCAGGCAGCCAATGGCAGCCGCCATGCAGGGTACGGACCCACTCCACACTGGATCTCCAGCGTCCCGATTGGCCGTTTGCACTTTTGTCCCTGTGCAAGCAGCCAGCTGTGGCAGAGACCCATCACCTGCGTGATGCCCTCAGCCCCGACTGGGTGCTCTGCCTATTGCGCCCTTCCCAGAAAGCCAGTTGCAGCCTGTATTTCCAGCACAGACCCAGTCCCCACTGGATTCCCCACCTCTCGATTGGCCTCTCAGCCTGTTGGCCCCAGCCAAGCAGCCCATCAGAGCTTGCCTCCTCATCACGGCCGGTCTGCCTCTTGCCCAGCATGAGGATGGGGCTCAGGGCAGCCTGACATCAGCTGGGGCCAGCAAGACATACTCCCTTCCTGCCCTGGCACCCCCAGGAGGCGAGAAATGTGAATCCCCTCGTCACCAGAGAGTCGGGAACCTCCAGGAAGGAGGACAAGAAGTCTGCCTCTGCGTTAACGTTTGTAATCTTAAATGCTTACAAGGGACTTCTGGAAATAATGGTGCTTGGCTGGAACATGAGAAACACTTTCCTCATGAACCAAATTGTTTGTATGCTTTTGGGTTTTGAGGGAAGGACCTAAACAAACCAAGCTCTTTTAACAACAAAACAAACAAAAAAGAAGAAAATTGTAGTTTTCTAATTGCCGGAGTTCTGACACATGCAACATGCCACACTTTATCCAGACCTGTTTGGGGAGTTGCTGCTGCACTCCCAGCTTTGACTATAGCCAAGAGAGCTGGAAGGGCCCAAATGAGGCCAGCCCAATGGAAGATCCACTCAGTTTATTATCCTGCTCAGCTTTTTCCTTAACAAGCGCTTAAGTATCCTTGATGATGGAGACCTTGCAAGGCCATCCTTTTAAATGGGATAAGGGAATTAAGTAATCTTGTTTGTTAACTCGGACCATGAGTCAGGAAGATGCTCACACATGTTCCTAGAGGAATTGCTAGTTAGACAGGCTCAGAAATGTGTATTTAAGGTTAAGAACCGCTTTTCTGGATGCATTGATATGCAGTGGAAAATTAGTACCAATAAACATAAGTGCTGTTTTCCCAATAATAAAATCAGGGCCCATTCACTGACACTGCAAAAACAAGGGAAGAATATTGACTGTTGTCAGGGAAGGGAAATCTAAAATTTTTAACAGATCTGTCTCAACAATTTCCATTTCCAGTAGATCTCTGCAAAGTCATATTAGAGAACACCTGTCCTTTCCTATATAGCCACAGAACAGCCCCACGAGGCCAAGTGAATGATGCACAGTCTTCTACAATCATTTCCTTTAAGAAAAAGTAGATTTTAAAGCAATTAAAAAGCCATTGTGCTTTGGGCCTTGCATTTGGCTCACCAAAATTATTATCCCCAGTGGGAAAAGCCCTCAGAGAACCTACTGCTTCATCTTTGGGAAAGTCCTCTTTTGTAACAGCCCTTCTTCCAGGTTCTGCATGGAGGGGAAAAGCAAAAAACAAAACAAACAAGCAAAACAACAATGAAAAAAATCCCCACTAAACCAAACAAACCAACAACCCCACCCCCCAAAAAAACCCAAACCAAACTACCAAACTCACCAAATCTTTAATACTGCTTCTGCTGGAATGCTCAGTGATATGAGAGCCTCCAAGACACGATTACCTCCCTGACAATATTCACCATTCACCACACAGGCTCTGGGAATGAAACAAAGTCCTACAAGCTGAAATTATATTCCCTCTATATCTTTAAGCTCTGTTTTAATGCAGAGGTGAGAATGAAATCAATGTTTAGCCAGTGAGTAAAGAAAAGACAAAAACCACTAAGCTGAAAGAGTGGTGGTGGGGTTTTTTTCCCCTCTGATAGCATTGCATATAATGAAGGTGGGAAAAAACCCAATAAATTGTGGGGGGAGGCGAGGAAGAGTTTCAGAATGCCACCAGCCTGTTGCGCTATTGGTGCTTTTTAAAATCATGTCTCGGGCTTAATGCTGTGAGTCAGCCAGAAAAACTTAGACACGGAATAGTTGCAGTAGGTTGTGTAGCTGTCTCCAGAGGCAACAGCAAGATTATTCCCCAAAGGATATTTTCCCAGTACTTTGTCCAGCAAAACTTGAAATGTGTCCAGGGATAAGGTTTCCACCAATTCCCTTGAGTGATTACTCCCCAGTCTCATATATCTCACCATTTGGAAGATTTCCTTGCTATACAGCCTACATTTTTGAATTTCTTAATTTTATACTATTACTTGTGGTTATGGCCCAAATTAATCAAAGTACTTCAATGCATGCTTAAATTTAAGTATGTGCTCAAGCTCCACTGAAATCACGTACACTGGTGTTTTGCAGGGCTGATAGATCTGCACATGTGTTTTAGCACTGTGCTGAATTGGGACCATGCATCATGCAAAATAATTATTCTTCTCTTATATATTTTTAAGCCATTATCCTTCCCTTGCTTAATTATCGATTAGATAAGCTATATATTTAATCTACTTAATCTCTCCTTGTGTATCAGTCTTTCCAAGAGTCTGATAATTTTTCTTCTTTGCATCAGAATTCCCTGAAACTCTTGCATGTTTTGTAAGGACAGGTAATGAGGTATTGCAATTTAATGACATATCCCAGGTGTGATTACATAAAAAGCAGTTATTCTGTGCAGTCGGAGGACATAACTTACCTTCACCAGCAACCCCAAAGCACATTGATTTGTTGTGCTGCTCTGTCATTTTGTAAGACTCTATAATCTACTCCTATTCTTTTCCATATCCATCACTCCAGCATTCAGGTATTTTTTACTTGCAGAGGAAGACAGCCTTTAGGCCTTGAAATTCAGTGTAGTGTTTTACACTAGGAAACCTGTAACAGAACCAAATTGCAACCTTAGAGGTTTCCAGAACACTTACTTCCATGGGGAAAAAAAAAAAAATCTCTGTTGCAAGTTGTATTATTTGAATGTGTTCACCCAGGATTTTGGGTTCCTAATCAATTTACTTCAGAAGGATTTGTCACACATAGCACCCTGGCACCGTGGTGCTTGCATAGTTTGTTGCTCATTATTCCATTATCCCCCAGGTAGATGTGGAGCTTTAATGATAATTTCATTATTTTACGATGGTTTAAAAGTAGGTTGAGTGAATTGTAATTCACTACGATTCTGATTATTTTCTCCTTTTTTTTCTTCTTCTTTTTCTGAAGATGTGTCCTATTTGCTTTCTCTCCTTCTCTCAGATTTCCATTAACTTCCTTAAACAACTGTCGCTGAGCCATTACATTCTGTAATGAATTACCTTATTCTCAAAAATGCATGTCATCTGGACCAATTCATGGATACACATTGCTGTTTTCAGGACTGTTACAAGTTGTCCTACAGAAAACGTACAATGTTTTCTTTACTTCATGATCAAGTATTATGTATAGTTTTCACATTTTTTCCCAGTCTGAAGTATTGTCATGACAAAACTACATGAGTTGTTAAAAACGAGTGCTGTGGAGTGACACAAATAAACATCATGGTCTTCCTGCTATAGATCCAGCAAAACTCAGCTTATCTCTGATAAATCTGCATTTCCATCATAAAATCCCAACAATTTGAGCTCACCAATTTCTTTAGCAACTAATGATAGATAGATAGATAGATAGATAGATAGATAGATAGATAGATAGATAGATAGATAGATAGATAGATAGATAGATGGTAACACTGAATTAGAGCTCTACAGACTCCACATTCTGTGTTTTTTTCTTCCTCATCATCATCTCTTCTGTGGTCGTGGTTTAGGAAAGCACTGTGAGATCCCTCCCAGCCAGGGAAGCACCTCATGGTTTTGCATGCTGAATTTTCCCACACTCATTTTAAGGCATGAACCTCAGTGGGATTGCTTGCACTGGGCTCAAGCAAAATTCCAAAGTAAGGAGTAGTTCAAGAGCAGAAATCAGTGACAAGGCACTCAATCTGATTTTTGTAGTCTCTTCCTGCTAATATGTACCTTATCTTCATTTTGATGCCATTTTTCCAGCTGTCAGAATACCCTAAAAAAAAAAAAAAAAAAAAAAAAAAAAAAAANNAAAAAAAAAAAAAAAAAACCCCAAACAAAAAACCCAAAAGACTCCCTCCCATATTTCATAGAAAATGCAAATAATAATGATTTAATTTTGAAAACATGGGCTGTCCAAAAAATGCTTTCCACTTAAGGGAAAATTTAAGCCATAGCACACTGACCAGTATAATATGTTTGCAGTACCTTGGCACCAACAAAGCAGCCTAAAGGAGAGAAAGCACTGTGGGACGTCTGGTCCCTAACTTTTAGCTAACATATATCCTTGCAGCCTGTTCATGCCCAATGCCTTGTGCAGCAGAAGATGGATTCTGTCTCTCAATAACAGTGTGCCGGTTTCAGCTGGGGTAGAGTTAATTTTGTGCACAGAGGCTGTTATTGGGCTGTGTTTTGGATTTGTGCTGAACACAGTGATGATAATCTAAAGATGTTTTTGTTATTGCTGAGCATGGCTCACACAGAGCCAAGGCCTCTTCTGCCACACTGGCTTGGGGGTACACAGGAGGATGGGAGGAGATACAGCTGGAACAGGTGACTCAAACTGACCAAAGGGATATTCCAGACTATATCGGCATCACGCTCACTATATAAAGTGGGAAGAAGAAAGAGGAAGGGGGGACATTTGGAGTGATGGTATTTTTTTTCCCAAGTCACCATTCGATATGCTTGGGCCCTGTTCACTTGGAGATGGTTGAATACCTTCCTGCCCTTGGGAAGCACTGAATTAATTCCTTGTTTTGCTTTGCCTGAGTGTGCCACTTTTGCTTTTCCTATTAAACTGTCTTTATCTCAACCCACGGGTTTTCTAGCTTTTGCTGTTCCAATTCTCTCACCAATCTTACTGGTGGGGGAGTGAGCTATCAGTTGCATGGGGCTTTGTTGATGGCTGAGGTAAACCATGACAAACAGAAATATGCCAGATTTTCTTTTGGTATTCCTACTCTTTTGGTGGGCGTCAGTGCTGTTTCAGTGCTGTTCCTGAAGCGTAGGCAGTAGGGACATGGGAACACTTCCTGACAGAGATGCTCAAGATAGGGTGTTGCCCTGAAAAGTGTAGTATTCAGTCCAACTGGGAAAGCTGTCCAAACCCACTGTGGAAGACTGGTGATGACTGGTTGGCTGGTGGTTTAGACATGACTTGCAAAATGGCCGTGCATTAAAACTGTCTGAACTGTTGACTTGAATCTGTCTGTAGTCGAAGTAATAAGGCAATTAGACACAAAAGTCATTAATAATTTAGCTTAATTGAAACCTAACAATACAGACTTCCTCTACGATTTCAAGTTATTTCAAGTGTTTGGAAAGCATGACCTGTCTCTGTTGTTCAAGTACATATGTAATGTGGGAGAAAATAAAAATTGTCACTAGAATTTCACTTTAAAGAACTTAGGTTGCTTTTTTTCTCATTAATTTGAACTTGTGAATTCTCAGAGCTAGCTCTGGTTATATTTTCAAATAAAGGCTCTTTTTGTGTGTGGATAAATTAGGCTGTATGGTGTAACTGCCTGTTGTAGAGTGGGGGTGGGACTTTGATGCAGTCATGCTAAAGCAGATGGGTGTGCTGAGCATGCTTCAGCCAGGCTAAATGGGAAGAGCAATTAAATACTCTTCCACATAGTTATTGCTGAAACAACAGGAAACAGAAATAGCAGAGTAAATAAACTGTGCCATCAGAGAGGTTTCCCTGGAACTGACAGCAAATTTGGAAGCAAAGGGGTTTGTTAGTTACAGCTGCTGGTGAAAGTCAGAAAATTTCAGGGAAACCAGGAAAAAACACAATAAACAGCAAAAGCAACGGCTTTGTTGAGAAGAAACACAATGATTTTTAGGACCAAAAAGGTGGGCAGTAATTTCTGGGCTGATGGTTTATTTACTCTTGCAATATTCAGGAAAATCAGATGTTCTTTGTGAAAAACAACACAACAGCACACAGATACTTGGTGCCCATAGTCCTTCGGAAACCAATGGGCTGACTTTAGTCTATACGGCACTTGAAGCCACACGTTGCATGCTACAGCTTAGCATGACTCCCCCAGGCAGGATCATGGAGCTTTTACACACTGCAAGAAACCAACATCTCTCACGAGTAAGAATGGCAAACCCACCACTAACATCCCTCACAGCATTACCATGAAGAATGAATTATACTCATGTTCAGAAGGTAAGGTTCCAAGTCACATTGCTTGCTGGGCTTGAGAGAAATCTGAGCTACTGGCAGAAATGTTGTATCGGCCCGGTGGACTGCTGGGCAGAGTGCTTTTGCAGTACTCTTAACCATCTATCCTGTAATGCTCACATCATCTATAAACACTTACCTCACCTATCTCCTGGCAAACAGGATTAGAGAGAAAAAAACAAGGGAAAATGCCGCTCTTGTTGCAACACTGTGGGACGATTTAAAACCGTTTGGGAAACAAGAGTAAGAAATGATCACAGGTAAAAAAAAATGGTGTTTTAAAGGTACTCTCAGAGGACTTTATCTGCCATGGTATAAATTTAGTATTCATGGTATTAATGGAAAAATTCTAAACTGAATAGGAAATTAACTTTTTTACTTGAGGTTATGCTGCAGTGGTAAAGTGATCCTAATTATTTTTAAGACTAAATGCTGTTGCTAAGGGTAAATCAGGTTCCAAAAAGAAAGAAATCAATAATACAAAGATTTTGAAGATTTCAAATAATAAAACCAGGTAGAGTGGTTTGTATCAAGTACAGCAGAAAATCCCTTTGGTGAAACATGCATAAGGCTAAGTCTTGAGCAGATATCTCATGCATACAATTTAATGAATAAAAAACATAAATCAAATAAGACTGGGTCACAACATAGACAAAGGGATTATACCTAAAATCAGGGCTTTAACAAATGGGTGATTGTGCAGAGACATGCAATTGATCTTTTTGGTCTTCTGCATGACCTTTTTGCCTCCTGGACTCCGTTTCAGAAATCAGTCAAATGATTTTTTATTAAGTTCAGTTTCCTTTTAACTCATAGCAGCAGTCACTGAAATAATGGCTTTTTTTACCCCCTACTGTACAGTTGATTGACACATCCTTGTTTCACACATTCATTTTATAAATCTTTTAATGCTTTCTCTGATTGAGTCACAGGAAAATGATCTGAGACAAATGGGCGATCTAATCTTCAGATAGTTAGCACAGTGCCTGGCAGCTGAAGAGAAAGCAAACAAAACACCAAAAATGTACCAGCAGAGGCACCCAACAACTCAGAGATGATTGAAATGCAGAAAGGGCCAGTGGACTCACACCTGAGGGCTGTGTGAAATGCTGAGTAGTCCAGTACCAAGGTACTGATATCATAACAGTGCAAAAAGGGTGGCAGTGCCAGGTATTCTTGAATGTTCCTAAGTACGGCTACAGATGAACCCAATTAGTTTTGTGGTCATTAGGGCTGTAGAAGAAAGGGACTGAGAAAGGCTTGCTGAGACAAATTCTGAAAGGCAAGGAGGAGCAAGCAAGATGTACCTAATGTCTTTCTTGGAGGATAACGGGATGGACTATAAAATGTTATCAACCAGCACACAAGAAAAGGGGGTCAGGGACCTCACCTATTCAACCAAATGGAAATCTGACAGCAATCAATATCTGGAGCAGATTTCAAAAGAGGTTTTCAGGTGCATAATCTCAGCAGAAACCAGTGGGAATTGTGCTCCTAAATCCCTTACACCTTAATCCCTCCTTTTGCATGCCTATAAAGAAGAATAACAAACATGTGGCAAGGACTGTAGGTAGCTTGATATTAGCACTTGTAAAATGTGTAGTGGTGGCATCTCTTTAAGCTTGAACTCATCACTTGGTAGCTGTGGCTGAGCAGGAGTTTATTATTCATAACTCTAAAATCCACCCCATCTCACTTCATCGTCTAAGCTGTACAATCAATAATTCAAGTATGAATAGTATGAATTTTAAGAAGATTTCCAAATTAAGCTAGACACCCTAATGTATAGGACATACCACACCAATTAGTATACACAACAGCTTCTTGGTGAGCCAAGATGAGAGTAGCATAGTGATTTGGAAAATATGAATATCATTATGCTGAAGAGATGCTTAGAGCACTAGGTAAGGAATAAGGTTCAAGCAATGGAATTGCTTTTCAGATGAGACCCTCGATATATTTTGGAGATTTGTATCCAGTGCCAGGCCCCTGTAAACTGACTGGCTAATTGATGTGTCCAGTATCACCAGACTCTTTCACAGCAGTCAGCTAAACCCCTAAATACCATTAACATTAATAGCATTTAAGTCTGATTTCCCAAACAAACTACTGTGGGAATTTTGCCTTTCATTCATCTTTTGTGCTCTTCTGTGCTCCAGATTGTGGAGAATTGCAGTCTATGAAGACACCCGGAGGAGCAAACAGAAGTAGCAACTTCCTGTTCCAGCCCTCAACTGCTCAGTTACAAACGAATTGGAGATGGTGTCAGTTCTGTCTTCAAAGCAAAACCAGGCAGTGGCCGTCAGGTTCTTACCTCTTAAGAGCACAGTTGACACCCTTTTCCTCAGGTGCATCTTACTCAGTTTCAACTTGTTCAAATGATCTGTGCAAGGAGGGAACTGCAGTACAGCTGGTTTTTGCAGTGTTGCTTACCTAGTGCCACATGCTTGTTTGTGACATTATCTGGGCACTAGATGGCCTGGATGTGGCAGTGGAGAACATCATCAAATATGATGCAAACAGGAGAATTCCTGCTTTGTGATGGTCAATCCAGGGTGCCCATCATAAATTTAGATCTAGGTTATAACTTATCTGCCTTCTGCTTTTGGAGCAGTGACATAGAATGGCCTTTTTAAACACGGCCCATAAAACTCCTTGTAGTTTATGTCTACTTACACGTTGAAAAATGCAAGCTTTTGTGTGCAAAGAAGGGAAGAATCACGTCTCCCTGAGAAATTTGTGATCAGTCTAAGGGCAGTGTAATATCACTGGCCCATATGTAGCTCTCTTTCAAGTCAAAATGTGACTGCACTGTGATGTATGCATTTTTTGTTGTTTTGGGTTTTGTTTGGTTGATTTGGTTTTGTTGATGGTGGATTTTTTTCTTGTTTTTTCAATGTTTTATTTTGTAGGGTTTGTTGTTTGGTTTTGTTTGAGTTCCCCCCGTTTTTTCTTTTATTTATATATTTTTATTTACTTTTAATTAGTTCCACTCATTGCCGTATTGGCTTTGTTAAATACTAGCTCTTCACACTCATGCGTTTCTGTATTTAAGGTCTTGAACTAAGGATTCCTTCTAGGACTGCTGACCTGATTGATGAGCTAGCTGAGGTGTTTTTTACTTTAATGTGGCTGTCCTCTGGCTTGGAGGGTTCAAAACAGTGGTGTTTCATGCTCATTGGTGTCTTTCCAAGGAATGACATACAGGTGGATATTCTGTTGCTTGGCTCTGCGACCAGACACCTACAGACTGCTGGATTTCCTTTTGCTAACCTTGAGCATCCCCCTCTTACAAATTCCTGGGTGTCATTTACACCTTTGAAGAAAAGCATATTTACTTTAACACAGGTATTGAAAGGGAAGGGTCATCCCTAAAGAAATAAAGCTGTTGTTTTATTCAGGGTGGACAGAAAGATACAGCCCTTCCAGTGGGCACCCTCATTTGCCACTTTGGCATCCCAGGCCTGTGTATTGCAGCCCCTGGGCTAAAGAGAGGCTGAAGCAGAATAGTCCATTCAGGTTGCAGAGCTGATCCTGCACATACAAGCTGGAGGGAGTGGAATGGCCAAGGCAGAAACCTGCCTTTCAGCTCTTTGGGCCATATCTGTACAGAGGTGACCTTCATGCATAGTTTTCGTGTACAAAGAGTATTGGGCAAGGAGAGGCCACCTGCTTCATAAAGTTGGATCTCATTGTGTGCAGACACCCACATCTAAATGTTCATCAAAACCACCCAGGTTTTTATCTGTAGTATGTTAATGCTAATGACAGGTATATATTTATACAGATGTGTTAGCAGTATCTACAGGACACTGTTATTGCTGCTGTTCCTGTTTTTCTGCTGTACCATCCAGGTTTTCAGGGGGTCTAATTCAAATCTAGCTATCAATGAGATTTGGATGCTATTATCATGTTTTTGATGCACATGGTTTATGTTTCTGATCTGCACAATATTGGTTTATATTTGGGTTCTATTTATTTATATTTATATATTTATATTATATTTATATTGGGTTTCCCAATAATTTTTTAAGTAATCATAGTAATGTTTTCTGTGTCATTGCTGGTCATGTGTGTTTGTATTATGCTGCATTCTCAGTCTGGCATTTTCATGCAGTGAACAAGCAGTGTCCACAATGACACAGTCCCATTCCTTCCTTTCTAAGGCCACATGCTGGATTTGCTAGCATATGCCTTATGGCCATTAACAGCCAAAAAAAAAGAAAATCTCAAGGGGATTTTTATGCATCAGTATTTCTCACTTGGACTAAGATTGCAAAAAATCCCCTGTTACTATCCTATTGTGATGAAGCCACTTGTATTTTGTGGCTTTTGCAGAATGTATGGTGCCCAATTTGACAGCCCTTTAGGCTGCACCTTTTAAAAATCTCTAGCTGCATTGTTATGATCATAAACTGAACTGCTAATAGTCTCCAAATGCTGACTGCAGTTCCTATGTTCTGTACTTTCTTCCCTCTATCTTCATTTTATCATTGCCTGTACAAAGAGCCTATTCCTTTGCAGCTGTAATTAAGCTCTCAGTTTCCCTTTCCAGTCCTTCTCTGACAGCGATTATCATGTCTATTTTTTGTAGTTGCTGAAGCTGTCAATCCACAATGCTTCCCAAGAGCCATGTTCAGGTTCACAGAAGCAGGAAGCGAGCACAGAAGAAAGTCCCAGAAGTCGGTCATCATTTTAAAGATAAGGTCTGATCAGGGAGACACGGCTGCTTAGTTGCAGAAGATTTAAAAGCAGCATATGGTTCATGTTCTGGATATAAACAGCTTACACACACACCCTGCCACCACACACGTGCTCCAGCTGTCCCCCTAAGCACACATTGCAGCAACAGCACAAGCGCTCCTGGTATTTTTCCCCAAGTACTCTTCCACCTGTTTTAGTTTCAGGAACTTTCTCAATTACATGTGGAGGGGTTTTTTTTCACAGTTAATAATGCTTTCTGGATTTCTGCTGCACAATCTGATGTTTTTTCTCCCTTGAGGCCTTTTAGATGTTGAGCACCCATAAAAACAGCCCTGATAAAGCCTCAGTGAGGCTTCAGCCCACTACCCCTGGGTTTCTTCTGTGTCTGGCTCCATCTAGAACTGTGTCTCCCAAAAAGTACTGTCTCCTCTCAAGTCCAGTCTGACCTAAACTGCTTGCTCATTTAGCATGGGGAAGCTGCCCCATAGCTTTTGTCATTGTCACTCTCCTCTGAATTTTTCATCATATTTTGTTTGCAGGTGAAGGAGCCAGAGTAGCATGCAGTATTCAAAGTGGGGATGAACTTTGGGGTTGTACTGGGGTTTAACAGTATTTTCAATTCTCTATCTGCTCCTTAAAACCTCCTATGATTTTACTCAGCATTTTCTAGGATTAAACTGGTGTTTTCACGGTCTTGCTCCTGAAGTTACAGCCAGCTCAGAGCTTATGTTGTTCACTTGAGTCCTGAATTGCTTTTTCCAAAGTGCATCACCTTACATCTGTTTCCAGTGTGTTTCACCTGCCATTTTAATATCTAGCCTCTCCACCCTTAAAAATAATTTGATAAATCTCTGGTCAGCCCTTGTTTTCACTAGCCTGACCAACTTTTCAGGTTTTGGGACCTTTCCATTTTAAGAGTTGATCCTTTTTCAGACTGTTTATATACATGGGTAACAGCACAGCTCCTAACACACTGTATTTAGGAACCCCATCAGTGAGCTCCATCCACATCAAGAACAGCCATTATCTCCTACAACTTGCTTTCTAGCTTCAACTACTAACATATCCAGGCACCGCCCCTTACTAGAGCAAATTTTTCCAGCTAAATTGATCTATCATTCCCATTTGTCCCCAATCTACTTGTAAAGAATCAGGGCAGGTGTTCTCCCCTCTATGCTAGCCCCAATAGGAGAACATGCAGGGCACCAAAGGGCAGGAATACCAAAACCAAGAGTGTGATATGAATTTCATATTCAAAATAAACACAACACATTGTCACATAAATGATTATCCTGCTACCAAGAAATATTTCTCTATTCTCTAAGAACAATTAACTACACAAAGTTTACAGTACTGGAAGGCATTCACTTACAGACAATGTAGAGCCATTTGCAGACGAGGTTGATTGCACTGGCAGAGTTTAACTGAAAAATAAAACAGAGATACACATTGATTGAAGCTATCTAAATAAAACATGAATGGCTTCTAATGAAAACAGCAGGCAAAACAGCACTTTGAGGCCTCAGCAACAACATTTTTCTCAGTATGGATATACATATTTTCAAGTTTATGGATTTATGAAAATACCTTTGGTATTATTCACCCCCTCACCTCTAAACATTTCAAGTAACAATTTACAGATTTTTAAAAGTTCTGATAGTATAATCAATGGGGTGCTGTAGGTTATGTTAGAAGAGCTGCTACGTCTCTGCAACACAAACAATGCACCTCAGCATGCAGCACCAAAAATCACCTTTTGCTCTCTCTGCCACTCTCCTTAAGAAGGTGCTCATCAGCTGGGGAAAACAGATCTATGCTTCCTTCAATCTTCACTGGTGTTTCCACTGACTTTTGTTAAACTACTCTGATTGTCTGCCTACCGGTGCCTGGTGATGGATGGAAAATTAATCTGAGACATGCCTGTGGTTCTTCTCAAGTATGAATGGAATATTTTTATTCATTTGATCTAGTAGGTTTTTATTTGACACCCAAGCATTTCATTTCCTTTGTAATATTCCACTTTCTTTGACACTGGCATGCAGTTCCTTCCAGCTACCAACAGATTTCATTATGTTTCTGTTTACTTATGCTTTAGGATCATTAATGAGGCTGTTGACTAAGTCAAGACCTGCCAGTAATCTCTGTGTTATGCTACCTGACAGTGCCTCTCTGTTTTATGTGCAGTTATTTAGCATTACCCTTAGCCATGGACATTTTGCCAGCTCTCAATACACTTGAGAGCAAAGCTGGTGAATAATTTATTAAGGAATTTGTGTCTTTCGTTGCTTCATGAAATACGTATCAACAGTCTGATTGTTACTGATTTGTTTTTTACTTGAAAAATTTCAAGAAACACTTAATGCAAACATGTTTTAGTGTGTGGGTTGTTGGCAAAGTTCATTTATATAATCTAGACTAATACTTTTTGTGATGTGATTCTGTTTATATATATTTATTCTTTATGAGATGTGCCAGAGATGCTACATTTCTTTTACCTTTATGTGTTCAGAGACAACTCTGTTGGTACTGTGTCTTTCATTTTTTTAAGGCTTTATTTCTCTGTGAAGCACTCCCATCTCTTACTTTTGTTTTCCTTCTGGAAATGAGTGCCATATTCACCTTTCACTAATATGTTGATCAGTCCCTGGTTGTTTTTCAATTTCTGTTAGTAATTGCAGTGCTATAGTAGAAAATCAGGCTGAATTTTTTCTTGAAACACTTCTCATTGGGAAATTGATCTTTTTTCCAAGAAAATAACTATTCAGTCATTTATTGTTTTGTTCTTGTTAGAAAGGTGATTTTAGTTTGATCCCAAAAAATGCATTTTTCAAGGATTCTTGTGAAAAAAATAAAATGGTAGCTGTTTTTTCCCCTCTTATATTACTTGGGTGGGAAAGTGGGAGGCAAATCACTGTAATACTCTGAGATCATGCAGAACCAGTGACTTGCATATGCATGTATACTTCTCATATTAATACATGCATTTCTTAGTTCCCAGGACTCTTCCTTAAAATGTTTCTTCTCCTTCCTATTCCTTTTAGTAAATTCATGCCCTACCATAGAAAGGCAAGACTTTGCCGAAGCTTCTATAATATAAACTGATACAATGCAAGCAGGGTAAAATACATCTGTTTGAACTCTATTGCACTCAGCCCATTTGGACTTGCCCTGCACTTTCAGGTTGATAAAATATTTTTCTTTTATCGCCTTAGAGTCACAAGCTCCTAAGCAGTGAGTCTATCATGGCCCACAAAGAGCTGGCTCTCACAGGTAGGTGTAACAATTCCTGGTCACCAGCCAGTAACCACACTCGTTGGGAAATTGAGAGAAAAGGACATTTTATTTCAAGTGCCTAAGAGCAGCAATGTCAGTGAAAAAGGTTGCTATACAGTGACAGATGCTTCACCACCAGATCATTCCGACAGGATGAAAAATAGCAGGGGAAAAAAAAAACCAACAAAAACAGCAGAAAAAAAATCCCAACAAAAACAAAAACCAAACAAAACCCAGACTTGAAGCACAGTGTTGCACTACTTCAGTGTATATTCTATTTTCAGAAGGCGCTAAAGAAGCTGAAGCACAATAGGCTATGATTTTTACATTATTCACAACAGAAAGTATTTGTGGAATAATGCAAATACACAGTGGCAGCGTGCAGGCTGTTGTTGAGGGGTAAATGTTTACAGGGATGCTGGGTGTGAGGATGCATTGAGTTTGCATGGCACAGTTCCAATAGTGGATGAGGTACAGGGGTGGCTTCTCCGAGAAGCTGCCAGAAACTTCATCTTTGTCTAGCAGGAGGGAATGGTGGGGGGAAGGTGTTTTTAAGATTTCATAGAATCACAGAATAGTAGAATAACCCAAGTTGGAAAGGACCTATGGGGACCACCAAAGTCCAGCTCCTGGCCCTGCACAGCACACCCCAAGAGTAACACCATGTGCCTGAGAATGTTGTCCAAATATTTCCTGAACTCTGTCAGGCTCGGTGTTGTGACCCCTTCCATGGGATGCCTGTCCCAGTGTCCAGCCAAGCTCTGGCTGAAGAACGTTTTCCTGATATCCGGCCTCAGCCTCCTCTGACATGTCATTCCCTCGGGTCTTGTCACCAGAGAATAGATCAGTGCCTGCCCCTCCACTTCCCCTGTGAGGAATTTGGTTTACTTCTCATTATCCTCTTCTGATTTGGTTGGTGAATGTCAAATTCTTGGTATTTGATCCTACACTTGAAGAAACTTGAAGGTAGATGTGCTTTGAGAAACATGGGATGTAGGAAGAGAAAATCCAGTTTTTCATGAGTAGGGAATAATTTCCAAGACAATCCTATTTTCCATTGGTAACTTACTTGCTTAAACATAGAGTTTAAACCTGACACTTAAAAAAAAACAGCTAAAGCAGCTGTACTGGCGAGAAAGAAGACAAAAAATAAGCACCTACCTCTGTAAGGGTTCCTACTCCAGTGACCAGTCACCCACAGGTGACTTTCACCCTTAGGAAAGACTAGTGGAAAGGGACACATGCTGATGTGCACAAGCTTGTTTTTAACCTCACTGCCATACCCAGGTATCAAATTATCAGAGCATTAATCTTGCTATTGTTCCAACATTTTAAATTATTTATTAAAATTTAAGCTATGTTTAAATACATGTATTATAAGCTATCCATATATTTAAACTATAATGAAGTTTAAAAAGAAAAAAAAAAGTGAGGTGATTTTGTTTCTTTGATAGTCTTTTAGCTGCCAAACTCTTCCCATCCACCCCACAACAACCTGGGATAGTCAACCTTCCCACTTACTGAAGGAAGTGATATTTTTTCCTTTGAGCTTTTTACAAGCTGAAGCAAAGCTGCTTTCCCTGGCATGGGGTAGAGGTCCAGGAAAAGAGATGCCCCCTCACATTTGCTCTAAGGCTCTTGGAGAACTTATAAAGATTTTGTGACTGCTCTTAGAAAAATATGGATTTAGAAACCACCTTCTTTGGGGATGGATCCTTGGCTTGTGCAAACTGTCAGAGCTGAGTTGAAATCAGTTATGCAGTGTGGCATTTTACTTCAGCTCCTTGCTATAAGTCATTAAATCCCAAACTGAGAATGGTTGTGTCAAAACCCTTGAACCACCTGCTCAGCTAGTACAGCAGCAAAATCTAAGGATTTAGCTATATTAGATGCACACATGAAGATAATGCTGGGAAATTAAAATCCTGCTTGGGTGAATTTGTGCATTTTGATTCTGGGAGGAAAAGAGGGCAGATAAATGATTTGTGTGCAAGACCCATTGCCTTTCAGTTCAGCTGGGTTCACCACACGTCATCTTTAGCCATGAAAATCCTTCCCCACTGCCATAAACCGCTCTGTACGTACAGACTTACAGTGCAGCTGCAAGGAACAAAAAGCATCCTAGCAAGGGGCATATTTTTAATTTTCTGGTTTGCCTTAGGACCATAAAATCACCAGAAGGCATGGACAGCAGGAACAGGGATTGATGTTTCCTGTCTCTTCCAATCTGATAACCAGAAGACATCAAATGAAACTAGGCAAGGCTAGTTTCGAAAAAAAGAAAGGAAATCCTTCTTCATGGCACTTGGCATTAGAGTGGGGGACTCATGGCAACAGAACAGTGGAGCTGCTGGTGACTTATGCACATGTGAAAAAGATAGGGCACATTCAAAGGCAAGAACTGCTTTAAGAGTTGTCAAATGCCAAGTCTCCCACACCCGGTGCAGCAATGCACCCTGCAGCATCTGTGAGAGCCCTCTGGTGAGGGGCCACCAGAGGCTGTTGTGCCTGCCCTACCCATATTTCATTGGGGAGGATACTGGAGTGATCAGCAGATCCACTACCCGTTGTCTTATATTCTGGTTGTTCTGTGCCATAGTTCTGCAATGTGACTCTTACACTGTCGCCTATTGGCAAATGGTTTGTATGGTGGATGGACAAAACTACTGGATTATCTTGAGAACTGAACTGCAAGGGATATCTTAACCATCTTCTTCTTGTTCTTTAGCTTGCGCTTGAATGTTGCCTCTGCATTCAGTCGTCTCTGTTCATGGAATTTACCCAGACTTGAGTAGCTTCGTGTTAATGGACGCTGCAGTTTTCTGTGGATAAATTATTTAGGGGGAGGAGGAATGGAAGCTCCTTCAGACTGTTCTAAATTGAGGACTAGGACTTTTTAAAAATAAATAAAAGGAAAAATAAGTCAAGAGGTAGCCTAACAACAGAAGATTAATTCATCAAAATAAACACAACTAAAGGAACAAAACATTGTAAAAGCATCTATAAGCATACCTATATTAGCAAACTTGAGACAATACATTTCCATGGGAGGCTAATGTATAGAAGTATATTTCCCCTGTGAAAAAGATCTGTGATAATATCTGCTTGTTTTACCATTTTTCAATCAATCACTTTTTAAAATGTGTCATTGTCTGTCTATATGGTTTATTCAGGTTGAGCTCTGTATGTAGTCCTAATTCATGCTCCTTTCCCATGGCAGTCAAAAAATCACTGTCTGATTATATCCTAAGTTGGGAATTCAGGTTTCAACTTGTTTTGTTGTTTGAAGGATTCCTTTTCTTTTTCTTTGTCTCTTTTTTACCCTTTGGAGAGATCTTCTTGTTGCCACAGGCATGCAACAGAAGTGATTCATTCTGGATGAAAGAAATCAGTTTTGCCATGATGGCAAGGGGAAGAGCAGGCTTAGGTTAGTATAGGAATTATATCTTGTAGGATTTAGATTTTTATTAGATATTTTTATATTATATTTGTATATACTTTTATTCTATCCTATCCTATGTAAATTTGTTATGTACTTAAGTAATCTAGCAGGAATTAGATGACTGTGATTTTGCTGATGGTTACTGAAACTTCGCAAATATCACGGAGCAGAACCTCACCTGATGTATGAAGCCATTGCATAGGTGGTCACAGAGACTTTTACAAGTTCTGGTTCAGCCTCAAAGATCTGAAGACTCTCTGGCTTGTTTTATGCAGCACATCTTCTGCTTGGAAGCATTACAACATTTTTCCTTGGTGCAAAGAGATTTTTATCCTCAAGTGATCCTGTAAAATTTCCCACTCCTCTGAACTTGCCCAAAAGTGGCATAGCATCTAGAAGGAGCCGCAATTTCTCAGTGAGGGAAATTAATTCTCCATGTCACCCATTCCTGAGCTTTCCAAAAGGAAATTTGGTGACTGGCAAGATTAAAGTAGGGCTGTTTTGTGAAATGTCAATACCTGCACCCTAAGCAAAAGAGGGAGTGCAAGTTATTTGACTTAGCCCACCAATAGTAATGATGTTTGGTTACCACAGAGAAAATACGTGCTGCATTTAGTATTCACAGTCCTGATTGTACAAACATGTTCCTTTGCATTGTGATGAATGAGCCTGGGAAGCCAGACATGGGAGTCATATAGTGGGCCTCGCAACAAAAAAACCTGTGGCCAAGTTGAGGTCAAGTCATATTTAGTTTGTTCTTTTCAAAATGAAGCAAGCACTTACCTGGTAGGGGTGACCAGACTGAGATGTAGTAGTCTCTAAGAATGCTAAATAGAAAAATTAATGAGGGATTATCACTGTGACCTTGGATTTGTAAGAATTATAAGGGGACACCTGCATTACACCAAATTTTGGCCTGTTTCTTTTTCTGAAGGTATGCTGAACTGGCTTAAATGGGAATTGAGAAAACCCAACTCTGAGTATTTTTCAAAAATATGAAGAGCAATACACAGAAGCACAATTTCACAGTACCAGCTCTACAGCTAAAACAGTGCATTTCATCATGTCAAGATCAACTCTTCAGGCAACCTTTGGAAAGTGATTGTACCCAGTAGATTAAAATCTCAAGGATACAGGGGAACTAGGTTGGAACTAGATGCTCTTTAAGGTCCCCTCCAACCCAAATCATTCTATGATTCGACATGTTTTGCAACGTATCAGAAGCCTGTGATCTTCCCTGCTCTTCAGGCTGTTACTTGAGATGAACATGGAAGGATTTTTGAGGTCCTTTCACTAGGATTCAGAGCCCCATGTGTCCCACAGCCTGTTTTAACCCTTTCTTTCAAAGTCTATCACAAACTCTGAACATGGGTTTTTAGCACCTACGCCACCTACTTCACAAGAGTAGGAGGTTTTGCCTAATTTACTGGGTTTTATCTGTTCAACTGGCCAAAAGACACATATTTTATTGAGAGTAAAAGTTTTCCTATTCCTGTTCTTGCCTTCAACTAATACTTAGACTAACACCACTTCTCAGTGACCATGGTGAGCCTGTATTATGGTCCATGTATTTTTTAAGAGGCTGACAAGGAACATCTGTCCAGGCAGGGAAAAAGCAGTGGAAAAAGTTATGGGGATTAAGTTTTCTGCATTTTACATTATAATGACATTTCCAATCACTTGAGAACCGCATGATTGCCTTTCATTGCTCCTGGGAATCTTGACTCAGTGAGTGAGAAATGTACTTTTAAATAATGGCACTCCTTCTAGATTTTCTCCTTAAGAATGCATTGGACCTTAATGAATCAGCTTCTTCATGCAATCCCAATCAAGGTGTAAGTCTGCCCTCTGACACTACCTGCATGCAAATCCTTCATGCATTATTCTTAGCAAACTGAATTCTTTGGGTGAAAAGTCTACAGGTAGCAGTCATTTCCAGTAGGTCTCCTGGCCTGCAAGTTCGCTGCCATTTTGACTGGGCTTTTTATTTGGTTTATTTTTCCTATTGATCCTGAGTTTTTGGCTTTCTGATACCATATCATTCTTAACCAACAGCAACCATTTTCTCCCCAACGTTGAGAAAAATGGCCTGTGAAACTAGGGGGAGGAGAGGAAACATGGCAGTGGTCATTCAAACAGTCTTCTGTCTTTTACTTTAAAAACGTTAATTTACATTAACATATGCAATTCCAAAGGCAGCTCTGAGCCTTTTCAACCTTATAAACCTTATGGTTGACCATGACTCTTACTGGAGTTTGGACGACACAGCTGAAACACAAAGGTGAGCCTGACTTTATAAGATATCTGGAACAAAAGGACTCTTTCCTTCCTGTTGGGGGGGAACATTTGATTGTCTAGAGGCTGATACAGGGAGATCACATTTTTGGAAAATCTAACCCCAGTTATTATTACATCATGCTAGTACAAGAGAGGAGCTAAAAGCTAGCAATTAATTAGCATTTAAACCAGCTATAAAACCACAGAAATGCAAGGTACAGTCTTTGAAGATTAACAATGAAAAACATCCGATCCCTACTTTTATTTCCTGGTTTTATACAGAAGACTTAAATTTTATACGAGGTTGTTTTCCCATTGCACATTACTGCTCCTGCACATTTCCCATCTCCCCAAGCAGCACTGGTGCCTCTGCACTGCTAAATCCATCAGAATACTGAGAACATAGGTCTGGAACAAAGAATGAACTACTCTAATTACTTTTAGAAAAAATTATACTTAAGAAGCACATGTATTTATTATGAATTGTTATGTTTTCCTTTATCCATACATAATGAATTTATTACAGTCGGGCAATTTAGTACACCCTTGTTTTCAGTTTAATTGGATTCTTTTTAATGCCCATTTTTAACCTTCAAGCTGAAAGGTTTGATATTCCTTTGAGAGTTGTATTTTTCTTTTTCCATTTTACGCATTTATATCTCTGTCTCTGTTGTGAAGGACTTGGATGTTCTGGGTGGTTATGAGGCTAAAAACCAACTAATTTATGCATGCAATAAGATAACATTATAAAAGCTTGTCAAATACATAGAACTTGAGCAAATGTATTTTTGAACTTTGAAAGCTATTTTCATGTGGAAAAGAGTTTTTAAATTTTACCTGAATGCAAAGTCATTAAAAACAAACAAACAAACAAACAAACAAACAAACAAACAAACAAAAAACCAAAAAAAAACCAAAAAAACCAAAAACCCCCCCAGTTTTAAAGACAGGAAGTTCTACTAGTTCTTATTTCTAAAAAGAAGAAATTGTTGATATTGATTTTCTAAAGACAAGACCATAGCAGTTTGAAACAAAGCTAGAAATGTTTAGATCAAAAAATTAAGGTGGAAGCAGAATTCCTAACAATGTGTTGAACTAATTCTTTTCAAAAACAATCACAATCAATTATCAAATTATTATTATATATTATTAAAATTACTGTTTTTTCTTTCAGCCAAATATTTTTAAATCTTTGAAATTTAGAAGTGCCAGATTTCAAACACACCAAATGGAAAAATAAATTATACCATTGTTTCAAAGCCTCCATAGAGGTCAGAATATATGTCCATACTGATGGTTACAAGAACTTATTCCCACATCCTCAACCAATTTGGACGTTGCTGCTGAAGTCATTGGGAGCTGGTTACCGAAGTACTTTGGCAAACGTGCTTCTTAGTCCTCTTGTCAGAGCAAGACTGTTTTGGATATTTCTGACATCTTCCTTCAGGTCTGTCTACATAGTTTGGTTGATGCATTAAAAAAAATCACAAACATTTAAAGAATCTGGGAAAAAAAATCGTCTTCATTTCATCTCTCTGGTTATTCTACCATACATTTTTCTGTAGTTGTGTTTCAATATGAATATTAAATCATTTGGCTTTATTTAAGTTTATTAGACTCTAGATACAAGGGGCATGATATATTAAGACAATTGGTCATAAAACTATGTCAAAAGATTAATGAGATCTTGTTGAAGCTGTGTTTCTTCTCTTTTCATGACCAAGACTATAGCATTTCAGTCAGGCAGTCTACCAGCTGCTGTTCATATTCTCAGCAAGAGGTTTTCACAGAGCTGAAACTTTTAAGAGTTTAGGAGGTGGCAGGCCTATTCAGCTTCACTGATAGGTTATTAAATGCAAATGTCTACATTAGTACTGCATTAAAGTTCAAAATTGAAACACACATAATTCATGAAAACTGAAAGCTAAAGTTCCCACACTGATGTTAAATCTATCATAGTGCTCAGATTATGCACATTCAATTGTATATTGAATTGCAGAAACCAAGCTGTTGAATTAATGTCTGCACGCTGTGGCCAACTTCAGCACAGAGCCGTAGCAGCTGAATGAACCAGCCCTAACTCTTTGAAAAGGGAACCTTGACCAAAGGGAAGAGGCATGGGGAAGAAGAATGCACAGATGTGTGAGACTACACTTCACATCTGAATTTTGGGTTCTCTCTGCTCTGAAAACACAAAGAAATGTTCCTGATACATTTCTCCACATCTTTGCAGAAAGGTTTTGTCCTCCCTCCTGCTTAGACACAAAGCATTTCAGACAAACAAACAAACAAGTTTGCTGCAACAAAATGCCTGAGAGATGCATTTTAGGACAGGAATTTTATTTCCTTGGTCTTGAGCTGGCAACCTGAGCCTTTCTAAGCATTTCAAGACATGACCCGTACTAGGGCCTGGGGGCACTGGCCATGCTCCTTGAATAAAAAGGGCAAACTGACTTCTGTTGCTGATTTAAATCACAATAGAAAGCAGCTAAAGAGTTAGGGCCGTGACATCATGGAGAGTAATGCTATTTTGAGTACCCCAATTTTATCCCACTCTTTCATGTCTATTTATTATTGCTGCTTCCTTTTTTCCTCCAGTCCTGGAGCCTCCAAAATTCAAACACGGTGCGTTCTAGATATAAACAAGAAGACATACAATAGTTTGTTTCATTACTAGAAGTTGGCACTTTTGGTGGGAGGACTAAAAAACCAGCTCAAAGACTTGAGTGCCACATCAACAAGGGTATTGACAAAGCATTTAGTACTTGCAGGACTTGAGCTATATAGGATAAGGAGGAAAAAAAACCCCAAACCAACAAAAAACCAAACCAGACAAACCTGTAGTGTAATATTACCCAAGAGATGGTGATGTCAGCCTGTTTAGCTTCTTGCACAATTTTATAAGTGAACATTTTTGTCCTTGTAAAATGGAGTGAATTGTTTTCTGGATTGCTTATGGCCCATTCATTTTTTATAAAGTCAGCATTTCATTTTTGGGTCTGATTTCAGATTATTCAGGCTTTGCTTTAAGCTGCATAAATCCAAGCACCATTCTGGTTTGACAAATTCCAGTTTCGCTTCAACTTCACTGGAATGGAGCCTTTCTTGAAAATTATTTTACATTATGAAACATTAAACAAATGTAAAAGTAATAATTGATATACATATCGCGTTACCAAAACAAAATCTCAAATTATTTTACACTCAAGTAGCTCTAAATTTTGTTTTTCAAAGTATTTCTTATTTTTAGGTGTAATCTCTCCCCCCAAAGTCAAAATGCCATAAATTCCTGCGGAAAAGACATGTAATAACTCCATGTTTTTCAACTGACTGACTTACAATGGATTAAAATAGTGAATTGTGTGAATAAGGCTGCTAGTTGACAATTTAAATTTAAATGCAATATATTTAACTTGCAATTTTCTACTGAAGTTTAGAAATTTTCCTTTTGGTTACCCAAGCAAATTTAACTATGCTACACCACTGCTATCAAAACTGTGGCCAATGTTCATATTTCCAGTGTCAAATGAGGCTCAGTATAGGCTGCAGTTTCCTTCTCTTGAATGCTTTTTTAAACTTAAAAGCAAATTTGTTTTGCTTTTGGCCTATTTAGAGTTTGTTTTTCACTATTTCAAAGCCTGTTGGAAAAGCACATACATTTGCATGAGTGTCAATATAATTTTGCATTTTCACGTGCATTTTCCAAAGCCAGTATCTGTGTGGGATAATACTCTCTGTAATTTGGCTGCTAAGCTATGATGAAGACAGTGCTTCCAGTCCTGAGTGTCCCAGGGGGAGCTGCAAATGATGTGATACCCTCAGTGTTACTAGAGGCTGGTGAGGGCAATGACACAAAAAATGGCCACAACCCCATCACAAGATACAGGAGTCTTCACTAACATCATAAAACGTAATCACAAGGAGGAGAAAATGATAAAGCAATTATAATGCCCTATGCAGTTTGGATTGAGCTGTGCAGGATGTCTTGAAACTCTATCCTTGTCCCTCTCTTCTTCAAGCCATAGGGAAGGATGCACTCGGAAGTAAGAACCCTTAGTTTTGTAGAGGGGTGCACTCCTTCCAGCCTTCAGCTCAAGCTCCAAAGAGATTCAAAGAGTTAGAAAAACAGGTAAATCAAACCTCTTAAGAGCAACTACGAGTTTGTTGAGTGGCCAGCCTGTACAACTTGTTGATATGTGATACCCCAGCAAGAAGACACTGAGATTGTTACAGAGGATGTCAAACAAAAAAACCCAAACAGACAAAAAAAGAAAAAAACCAACCCACCCACACTTAAACAAAACAAACAAACAAAAAAAAAAAAACCCCAAACAAACAAACCAACCAACCAACCAAACACCAAAAAAAAAAGGCCCCCAAAAAACCCCTAAGACAAACCGAAAGCTCAGGATTTGAAAAATACTTGAAAGCTCTCTACCTGAGGGCATGAATCCATGCCTAATTAATGAGGAAAATTTTCCTAGGGACAAATTATCTTCCAACACTTTTGCTCTGCATTTTCTTCTATTGTCATCATTTGCATCCTATTCTGGATGCCCTGTGGACATATGGGACAAGCAAACAGTCTAATCTAAAATGCTAGATTATAACATTATTTTCATGAAAATCCTTTCCTTTGTTAGTTTCCTAAAAAATGTGTGTGTTTATCTATGCCGTGGTGCATCCAAGATGGTAATTTTCACGCGCAGATTTCTGTATATTCCTGTCTCATGGAGGCCCATACAGCAGCCGTGTTCTCAGGGTTATATAAAAATAGCATCCCCATACAGAGGTGGGGTATACGTTTCAGGAGGTCACTTTTTGAAGGCAGACAATGAATGTCGAATGAGGAAAAAACAAATACTTGAGCAAATCAGCACACTGAGGACTTCACAAAAATACGGACAGTAAAACCCCCTAAGCTCCTCCAGGAGGTATTTATAGACAATTGAGGCAGGAACGCTTTTCTGGTTTGCATTCAAGTTCAACAGCAGCATTCCATAAATAGGCTATACACACACAAAAGAAAACCATAGCTGAAGCCTAAAGATAGAAAGCTGTTCTTTCAGAGTTGCAGATTTATCATTAGCTCAGTTATAGGAAACTTTATTTGGGTGACTTGCAGCGACAGAGAGGTGACAAAGGCAAACCCCTTGATGTTCAATGTCTTCCGAGCACTCATATAGGTAACACACTTTAATTTTCTACTTTCTGCCTAGTTTATTGGATTTTTAAAAACTGGATGCTATTAAAGATAAAATTACTTCTTTTGCTACGAAATATGAAAACAAGAGCTCCACATTAAGACACAAATCACACAGGCTGAACAGGGCATATCCTCCTTTCAGTTCTAGCAGTAATATTGTGACATACAAGAGTTAATTCAATTAACTTCATCTTTGCAAAGACGAGAACATGTGTTGGCCTAGATACCCATAGCACCTCTGTGGAGTAATGTCAGTGGTCTCACCAAGGCAGGTTGCAATGATAATTGTACTGTGGTGGGTTGACCTTTGCTGGCTGCCAGGTGCCCACCAAGCTGCTCTATCACTCAGCTTTCTCAGTTAGACAGAGGGGAGAAAATACGACAAAAATCTCATGGGTTGAGTTAAGGACAGGGAGAACACTTGGCAATTACTGTCATGGGCACAAGAGATTCTGGCAAAATTAGTTTCTCCAAGCTCACTGATGGGCTTAGCTTTGGCCAGCATTGGGGCCTTGGAGGTATCTGGAATTTTCTGACATGGGGACGGCTCCTCATATCTTCTCACAGAAACCACTCCTACAGCTCCCCTGCAGCCAAAATCTTGCCATGTAAACCTAATAAATATATGAAAACGCAGCGGGTCCCAGTTGAAAAATCCTCCAACTTGCATCAGAAATAATCTGAATTTCTGATGGGATCCCAGGCATTAAGTTGTGCATTTTCCAGAAGATGTCCTGGAAATAGGCTGTATAAGTGTCAGGCAGGTCCTGGAGAGCAGCAAATTGAAGTGTCTGATGGGTCTGGTGCTGGAGGTAGTTTTCAGATGTGTGAAAGGCTTGGAGGTCAGTCCTTAATCTTCCAGAAGCAATCCAGTGTGACCTTAAGCAAGTCTTAGTCGTGCATCTGGAATATAGGATGCATAGCATTTCTCTGCTTGATGCTGGTGCACTGAGAATCGTTGCATTAAAGGTCATGCATGCGACACTAAGGTAAAAGGAAACCTATATATAGAAGACTGAAAATACTGAAGGTAAGAAAGAGTTTCCCTGTATTATATTTCCTCACTAATGCAAGAGTTAGAACAAGATTTGATCTAAGATCTATTTTGGAAGACAGTACATATCAATGAGGATGATTTGAGTTGCAGAGATGACGCAGCAGATGGTGACATGAGACAAAAAGGTGTTATTATCTCAGTGATTTTTCTTCAGATTCAAACTCGTTTAAAAAAACCTTTATGTCTGCATATACCAGAATGTTAGGAAAAAAATACACAAGAATGGAGAATACTGCAAAGCAAATGCATTTAACCAAATGATACCAAATAGTGAATAGAGCATAGGATAATCATATGTGTGTTTCATTAAACTAGATTGCCAACTGAAAAGTAGCCTTTGTTAATAAGATATTGTGAAAAGGTCAATAAAATGTCCCCCACCTGGGAATCCTGAGTATGCACACTGAAACCAGTGCACTTTCATACATAGATCAGTGCTGAAAAACGTATTAAAATCTGAGACGTGGAAAAGTGGGAACCTAAGCTTTTCTCCCTGATATGCCTTACAGCAACTAGCTCCATTTCTCTCCATCATACTCTACAGAGCTGTAAAACAGCTACAGTGTGTCTCTCACAAGAAAGTCTGCAACTCGAAGTTAAATAGCCAAGGACTTTGTGGGGAAAGGCACCTTGTTTATACCAGAATAAATCTTCTTTTAGAGCCCTCCTAATTTAAGGCTTCCTATATATTTCCTATATATTTTTTTTTTTCCTGGAAAGCGGAAGGTGAAAGCTTGCCTGTCTTTGAGTCAATGGGAGTTTTGCCATGAATTTTAGTGAGACCAGGATTGTGGCTGCCATGTACCTGCATTATTACTCTTTGCTGCTCATTCGGATAACCCTGAGCGCAAACCTTGGTATCATAAGCTTCAGAAATGAAAATCAAAGAAAAAAATCCCAACAGATACTGTAATCAGATCATATAGATCAGCCACTGGCCCTTGGATGGGACACAGTGCCTGAGGAGAAAACCAGATGCAAGTATCAGCAGCTGCCCCCAAGCTGCCCTTACTTAGGTGGGCTGGAAGAAGGCTGAGCTGCAAACATCCTGGCTCTAACCCACAGCTGCCTCCAATCCTGATACTCCCCCTTCCACTGCAGTCTTGATCTAATTAAACTGTCATCACACTGTTAAAGTAATGCTTCCTGCGCATTTTATGGAGCTTGGATGAAGTGGAAGAGCGGGAAAATGAAGGATTCATTGAGTCCATGACACAAGGAATCAACACAAGGTGTGTTGGTATCTAATCCCCTCATAAAGTTAAAATAGATTTAAAATGAGATAAGGGAGGGAGGGGGAAAAAAAAAAAAAGAATGCTTTTCATGATGAGTTAATTGCCTGACCTGTTTTCATAGGGGGTCACGGTCAAGCTTGAAATCATGGCTTTGAATGTTTTTGTGCTTAACAAGGAAGAATTGTATCAGCTCACAGAGAGAGGAGCTGTGAGCTTTGGTCCCAGCAGTGCTGCAGGGGCTGTTTACCTTGTGCGGCACCAGGACTGAGGTTTTCCCTGGGAGAGATGAGTGTACAGAGGGGCCATAGCAGTGCTCTCCTCTACCTCTACCACTGCAAAGGATATGCATGTATGTCCCTAAGACAACTTGCTCCCATGATTCCAGAAGGAATACATAAGGAAATTGAGTTTTACTTCTTTTCCCCTTGCCTGCATTGCTTTCCCCCTTGCTACCTATAATTTCCTTACTTTTTTCTGACCTTATGCAAAGAATTTGTGTGCAAAGTCCTCAGAGTCAGCCAAAACCTAAACTACATGATTTGATTTTTCCTACCCCAGTGGCTTCTTTTCTGTTTTTTCTTTTTTCTTTTCTTTTTTTTTTTTTTGTTGTTGTTGTTGTTTGTTTGTTTTTTAATTTGTTTTGTGTGTGTGGGTGCCGTTTTTTTGGATGTTGTCATTTGGTTTGGGGTTTTTTAAAGATTTTCAGGATTCAAGCTGTTTCCAGTGCTTAGTATGTAGGTTCCAGGAGCCAGTTCTCAGCACTAAGTAACTCCACATTTTTATTTTCAATTGTGGCCTCCAATTCATTTCAGCACACATATTTGTACTAAGTGTTAGTACAGTAGGAAGGACCCAGCAGTCACATGGCAAAAACACAAGGCTTGAAATTGCATTTTCACAAAGCTGTTTTCAGGATCCCAAGGGTTTTCTAATTGTGCAGATAGCAAATATCTGCCATTACACTCCATGCAACAGTGCTTATTTCTGCTAAAGGCCCAACATCTCCTGAAGGAAATGGGGAGCCTGATGGTGCTAAAGTAGCTTTCCAGTTTATGTTTTGCATGTAATAAAACTCCCTTTTGCAAAACTGGCTTTCATCTGCTGCATCTGTGGTACCAGACACAACTGCGACCCCATGGCAGCAAAACACATGCAGCATAAGAGAAATGGCCAGCTCCTGTGAATTATAAGGACAGGGCTCCACTATGCATGTAATGTGATGTGCCCTGAATAATACCTTGTGGATATGCTATGGATGAAGAGAAGTCTCTGAAGGATCATCACACATCTTCAGACTCTGGGTTGAACTAATGGTTGTTGCTCTGATTACTAGCATGGTATTGCGTTTTTTTAACATCCCTATTTGTTATTAATAAATGTTCATTTTCTAGGTGGTAGCTCCATGGAGCTTTTAAACATGTAAAACACCATAGCTGAAGAAGTCAAGGGTGCTCACACAAGTGTCTCACCCAATATCCCACTTGCGACACCTCAGGCTTGAAATTACTGCAAATGAAAGCATGAGGAGAGAAGGAAAACTGAAATTCAGACCCACTCCCATTCATGGGAACAAAGGTATTTTCTGCCGAAGCAGCAGAAGAGATCCCTTGCGGATCAAACAGAATACATCTTCAGGGAATTCTAAATGCATGTGTGTATTCGCTTTCAGCCTCGGCGCGATGGTGGCGGCCAAGCCGTCACAATGAGCTACCCGTTGTTAGCCACCACTCAATCATCAGAGCCACCTGAGGTGCCTGTGTGTAGCCTTTTAGTTGTCACTGCTGCGATGTCTTGTTACTTAAAAGAAGGCAGCTGAAGGGAATATGACTGCCAGAAGAATAGCACACTCTTACTTCTATTCCAATTATCTCAGTGGACCAAAAAAAAAAAAAATCATTGTATTAAGAAAAGCACGAATTAAAAAACTAATAACATGAAGAAAAAGCTGGAACATATCCAACAAAACATTTCTCTGTCACAAGATAAGCCTTAGCTAAAATCAGAATACACTTTGGAAACGTGTCAATCCTGATAACATTTTTCTCAGAGGCTGGTTAACTCTCTGGTAATTGTTGGAATTGAAATAGTATGAATTTTTTTCTATGTTCTGTTCCTATTGATTTTGAAAGTTGATTCAGCCTGTGTAACTCATTTATAAGCATGCCTCTCGTATGAAATAATCCTGGATTATTGTTGTTGGACACAAATAGAAAAATAGCCTAGCTGGCTTCCCTATATGCTCTTCCATTAATTATTCTGGTCCACTGCTTTGCACCCTGTATACGTATTTAGGCTAAAATAAAACAAATTAGTAACAAACAGATCACTCTGAAATTAGAGAGGAGCAAGTCAGAGCAGAGCCTATTCCATGGAAACTAATTCAAATATACCTTTACCTAATGGTAAGTTTTAAACTTCTATATTTGTTATGGGTGTGATTTTTAATTGCACCTTTTCTCTTTTTTTGTCACTCAGAGAAAAAGGGGCTATTTGAATAAAAATTAAATTCCTTCCTTGCTCCTTCAAATAAATGAAAGTCTAAATTTTGGCGTGAATGTTCTTTACAGTAGTTTTTTTTAAAATTAAAGCCATGAAAATATTTGGCTCATTCAATATCTTTGAATAAGATGTGCTACAGTTTTCAGTTCACTGTGACATACACATTTTAGGGAGAAGAATGGTCTTTGTTTAGCCAAAAGTCTCAAAAAAAATCATGTTGAAGTCAGATATTTACCTAAATACAAGAGCACTAATGGTTTTGGCATTACTGTAACAGGAGGAGATTTGTGTTGATATGGCCAGATTGCTGTACAGGAAAATCTGATCCTATCTGTAATGTCCCTATTTAGTAAACGCATGAAGTAATATTCTGAATATGTATCTAATGGCTTTTATAACCTTTTACAAACTAATTAGAAAATAAGCACTACATGGAATTAGGCAGTCATAACTAAGCTGGTGAAAGGCAGGTATGCAATAATTGTAATCAGAAAACAAATGTGTTGTCTTCCAATGCTGAGATTTTTCCTTCTCTTGCACTTTGTGCTTGTCTGTTTTAGCCTGAGCAGTGCCAGCTATCAGTGCCAATCCCACCTCGAATGAGGAAACCCAACCTTCAAGCAGAAAAGCTTTCGGTTTCCAGCCCCACTGGAGCCTTGGTACAGCACATCCCTGGGCCAATACATGAGACTAAATACAAGAGAGTGGAAATGGTCCTTAGCATCAGAATTAAGCAGGTTCTAGCTTCTCATGAAGCGTTGCACACTGCTTACTATTGAGGGAAAATTGGATGCTGTCCATGGGAATCACCACCAAATTTGTTAAAGGGTAATTATTACTAAGTCCTATTTATATTAATAATTATGTTAATAATTATAGAATATTAATTGATACATACTAAGTCTGATAATATATCAAAATGATATATTTAAATTGTTATATATTATTTAAATATATTATTATATAGGATTTAAAGAAGCAAGTATCGAGAAAATATTCTTAAACCTTGGACACCAGCAGCTGCTGGTCTATCTGGCTTCATTGGCGAGTCCTGGCCGTCCAAAGGCCGTTTTTTTCCTGGGCATTGCTTCTGCATCGCTCAGTGGTTCGCTAACCCACACTGACCCGCCGGTGGCACTGGGGAGAGGCACGTAAGGATTGCCTGTACTGGGAAAGCCTTTCTGCCAGCCTCTGCAAGTGTGGTGTCCACAGTGCTCCCTTTGCTCCCTCTACTGGGCAATGCCTTTGAGCGTCTGGAAATCATCACGGAGTCCAGACTTGGCCTCACTGCCAAGACTAAAAGCACACATTAAAACACCTTCCTTTAAATGCAAAGGGAAGTTTGCCAAAACGTTTCTGGTGATGAGAGAGAAACTTGCCTGCTACCAGCAGACGCACGGGCAAAGGAAACTGTTCTTGAGTTCTCAACCAGCAGGAAAGGGGGAGCCTTCAGGAACAGCTGCTGCTCGGATTCTGTTTCCACGGCTCTGGGGATAGCTTTAAGTATTTCTGCTATCCTCATTAGCAGAAGTATGCAAAACGCAGCCTACTCTTTCTTTGCAGGGGATGTAACAGAGTGGAGGCAGAAAAAATACCTGGGAAACTCAGAAGAAAAGGATAGACAGGTGAAGTGGAGAAGGGTCCTTGTCTTCCCTGTCAAATTCTTTTCTAAGCTGTAGCTGACAACAGTACTCAGAAACTTGCTTTTGAAAACCACAGCTGTAATCTGCCTGGTAACTTTAGGGACAAGGGTGAGATGATAAAGGTGATCTACCTTAAAAGTCAACGCAAGGGTAAGATAGTAGGTAGGGCGCCACTTAAATGCTTCCCGGGTTGTTATGATATAAACAGTGCTGCTTAGAATAAGTCTCATAATCTGGTGTATAATTAATCTTTGCAGCATCACTTGTAAATTGAAAGCTGTTACCAGTCCAGGTCTACAGAAGAGAAAACTGAGGAAGGAATATTAAGAAGTTAGTACTGTGATTTGTGATTTCAGACATCCTCATCTGCTGTGACCTTTCAATAAAACCAGGTGATGGCTCATTGTGTCTCTATTTATGAGGGCTACAGTGTTTTTCAAAGTGCTAAGACCACATGGTGGTGGGTGCCCTTTGTTTAGCAGTTTCGCACATGGCATTATTACAAAGACTTACTGCCCTTTAAAACAAGACAGCTAAGAGGTAGCACTAAAACAACGCCAACAGTTTTAAGTGGAAATCAAAGTCTTGCAGCCTCCCTGTAACCCATGTCCCTGCTCACGCATTGCAGCCCTTCTGTTCCATCAACCACACATTAATGGGAGATGTACTGTGTCTGGGAAAACCAGGACACAAGAAGTTGACATCTCCAATTCAGAATTTCCTCTGAGCTTCAAGACATGTCTTTGGTGCCCTGATAATCTTGGAGTTAGACAGGGACTATCATAAATACTCTTCTCATTTTCTTCTCCAATTAAGCCATAAATATTGCAGTGATCCATTTTGGGTCTCTAAGCCATGGTATGAAAAAACTTAAAACTGAGTGATTTTTGACTCAAAATCTTATCCTCACTAACAGTTTCAGTGTGACAGCAGACCAGAAGACTGTCAGTAATCTGGGTATTCAAGCTTCACTTTGAGAGGACAGGACACAGAGGAACCATGGGCTCAGTGGGGGCCACTGGGACTTTCATAAGACCCCATTCTGGCCCCGTGACCCTTCACATCCACCCTGCTCTCTTTATAAAGTAAGAGTCAGTCCCAGATCCACTTTTAATAATTACAGACAGAAGATACACAGAGGCTATTGTTGTCTCTACTGCAACCACAGTGGAGTCTCAAACGATGCAATCAAAACCACTGCCTAAAGCGAAATGGACACACTGAAGAGGAGAACCAGTGTAGAGGCAGGAGGGTGGGTAGAAATAGGAGCTGCAAAAAGAATGCTGTGAGTCTCGACCGCAAAATTGGAGCATCAGGTAGGTGGAAGAGGCTGAGGTGGCTGATAGGTGCAAGGGGATGGAGAGAGGTGCATTCTCCTGGAGCCTCCCACTGGGGCGCATTCCCCATCTTGCTGTGGGGTACAGCCACTGCCCTTCCCAGAGCCATTATCAAATTTGTCCCTCGTCACCTCGTGGCTGTGTCTAGTCTGCCTGGCAGATTTTGCAGTCTTGCTTCAGGCTTTTTTTTTCAGGACAAGATCTGCTTCAAAAACAGGACCCAGTCCTAAGCTCTCCCAGAAAGTGGGTGGGAGGCAGGTGCCCGCCCTCTCTCACGACTTGAAAATGCTGCTCCTTGAGTCCTCAGGGGCACAGGGAGGGTTCCTCTAAAGGCCTCCCTCTAGATCTGATCATGATATAGAGCTGTGCTCCTTCATCGCTCTTCTCCCATTTAACTGAACTTCCCTAATCTCGCCACACAAGGGAAAAAAAGTAATCTCTTTAATCATCGTGATGGTTGTGGCACAGTGTGATTATAAGGCAGGATATGGATGTCACAGATATTGTAGGAGACCTACATATATCTTGCGAACAAGATGACACCAATAAAATTTATAAGCATGAAAATCCTGTCTTTGAAAGCCTCACTCTCACCTTCCAATAATTCAGTGGAACTCCAGGCTGTGTGTGTAGTAGTGATTATGGAGTAAAGGCTTTGTACCACAGGAGTGGAGGAAGACAGAAGCCGTACAGACAGTTAAAAGTGCCTGGACAATTTCCTTGAGAGATCCAGTTTGCAATTTACTTGATTTACAAGAAACTGGAGACAGCCCACAGTAGTGATTTACAAGATTTTTAAAAGATTGATAAAGCTACACGATTCTGGGCTATTGAACACAGCAGCAGTTTTTGTCCCAGACAGAGGATTACAAGCAGGTTTTAATGAGTTGTTTAAACATTTTGGTATTTTATTCTTTTTATACACATAATTAAATGAGGAAATAAAAGACAAATATGAAACGATCTTAAAAATAAAGAAACAATATGAAAGGGAAAGTAAATTATAGAGAAAGAAATTATATTGCAAAAAATAATGGCTAGAACAAAGCGATTCCCATACAACAGATAAATTATCTGGTGTATTTCATCTCTTTGTACTTGCAGACTATCTGTGAGTAGATCATGACTTCTTCAGAGCTAATAATACTTAGAGCTCCACTAATGAATTACTGTTCACTTTCTAAGCTTCATAACTTGACCTCTTTTTTTTATTCCTCTCTTTTTTTTTTTTTTTTCTCTGTGCATGGAAAGTATTTGCTCTTTCATCTGTAACCCAAGACAGCCCCAAAACTCACTGAAACATGGTTTCCTGCATCCTGTAAGCATCTGCTATAATGTCTGTGGGCATGAAGTTGCCAAAGCCTGGTCTAATGCTTCTGCATCCGAGAGCAGTCTGCCTTTGGTACCCAAGGAAACCCAAGTTGTAACTGGGGCTTTTCATATATCCAGGTTGTTTTTAGTTGCTCCCTCCTGTGCCATGGCCCTGGTGACTGATGAAGTGTCAGCTCATCCCCAAATCACCTTCATTTAGGCATTTCCAGTGAGATCAGTTACCACCTTCCACAGACTCTGTAGAAAATTAAAAGCTTGAAAAATTCTGTCATGTGTCAGATTTGCTTAAGAGGGGTCAAAACAGGCCAGAAATTTTGGAGAGAAGGAGAGCACCAATGAACTGCGTGACTGCCTGGCCTTTCTTTCTACAGGAAAGGATAATCATAAAGAAATTATCAAATTATCATTATCATTAACCACTTGCAAAGGAATACTTAAAAGGAAGCAGCTGAGACACAGGCATTGTATGAAAATGCCCTCCTATATCTGGCATGATAATCAAATAAAACTTCCCATATCTTCAGCAGAAGCAAGTTGGCAAGGCAGGCTAATATGTCCCTTGGTACAGCACGAGATGCAATTACAGCATGCAATAGAACTGGTAGAGATGAAAACCAAATATTTTCCTCACCCCAATATTAACTTGAGTACAAAATGCTATGGTGTATTTCAGTTCTCTAGATGTAATAATTTAAGAAACTACTGCAAAACATTGTTAAAATGACATTTTTTTCCCCCCCAGCAGATCCACTACAATATTGTAGAACTCTTTGGTGCCTTTCTACAAAGCCATGTGGATTTGTTTTCAGTGATTTATCTCTGCTGCCTAAGAAGACAATGCTTCAGCTCCCACTATCATAACAGTCCTGAGCTGTCTTTTTGCCTAATTGGCCACTGATCTTACAATCATTCTTGCTGCCAATCGTGCTCTGCTCCATTGATTTCAATACAGTTTTGCTAGGGTAGAAAAGTGTGGGTTAATAGCCCCAGCTGCAGGATTAGAGTTTATAGGGCTCTCGTAAGGAAGCAGTTGAAAAAGACCAATTATTTTTCATAGGAATTTTTTTCATCTTAAAAAATGCCAGTGAAAACAGACTTCTTTGTTACCAATGAAAAATCAAACTGAGAACAGAAAAGACTGACCAAAGCAATAAAAAAGTACATATTCCCCTATCTTGTTTTTCTGTAAGATTTCTTTCCAAAAAACAGGGAAACAAGAATGATGCCTTTCCAGTGAAAGCCCATTTCACACAGAAAGTCTTGTTTTGAGTGAAAAGTTGCCAGTTAGCTTCTCTAAATAAGGCCACAGGACAGCTGTATGACACAAAGGATCTGGACCATAGTTACATTCAGCAGTGCAACCAGTAATCCCTTTAGCTCTGCACTTACTAAACCACACTGCAGTGCTACAACTATGGGAAAGGCCTTAAGGAAAGCAATAGCTCCTAGAATACCTTTCTCATGTCATGTGAGTCTTGTTTTGGCAGCCTCTCATTAAGACCTGCCCAGGTCCTTTCTTGCTTGTGTTGCAGGTTTGGGAGAGATCATAGTCAATACTTGCTGCAATTTGATTGGAAGACTATCAGGCTCAAAGTAATTCTTTCAGTGACACTCTCAAACCTTTGAGATCAAAGGTGCTGACTGAAGTTGGTTTTCACATCGAGATTACAGCATTATTTGATTTCATAGCAGTGTAGTCCCCAGAGAAGACATGAGTTGATTATGCAGTAATTCCAGGAGTGCCTCAAATCTCCCAGGGAGAGATGAATTCCATAAAACCAATTTTAAAGAAAGGACAATTGACCCTAGTGGCATTTTTTTTTTGTTGGTGGTGTGTTGTTTTGTTTTTTTTTTTTTCAGTAAAACTGCAAGTCCTATTAAGATGCTGTGCAAATAATTGAGCCTGACAGCCTGTGGCTTCAACAGGCTCTCTGCTGGGGGTGGGGGGAAGTCTAGAAGCCAGCTGAGGGCATGACTGTGGATCACAGACCCCGCACTCTCATTTGAAAGGTACACTGCTAAAACAGGCAGCTTATGAGACTCCAGGGAACACCGTACAGTGTTTTGCTGCAAGTCTACAGACAAGTTCCTGCCTCTGCATACAGTGTGGGACAGAGGTGCAAGTTTATGAATGGAGACAGCCAAGAGAGGGACTTGGAGTTGTTTAATAACTGCATCACAGCTTAGAAAGCCATGTACAAACAGTGTTAGGTCAAAAGACCAGAAAAGGATGCAGTCTAGCAATGAAGGCTTCCACGCTAGGAACTGCTGAATGGGAAAAATTAATGACATACTTCATACTGCAAGATTTTCCTTACCAGAGGACTGAAAATAACATTTCCCCAACCTATTGTTGTGCCATCCTGTGGGCACAACTTTCTCTATAGAAAAAGGTGGGTAAGACAGAAAGAACATCTAGCCCACAACTAGAACTTGTTTATGAGTCTATAGATCTCTTGGACAGGCAGTCATGGAGCAATACTTCACATTAGCAGAGGCATTGGTGTTTAGAAATCTTTATTCTGGATTATATTTCTAAATAATATTTAGAAATCATTATTTAAAAGCAAATATGTAATAAATTTCTGCATTATTTCTGAAATTGCTTTGATCATGTATTGTTTTCAGAACATGAAGACAGATAGACATCTGGCCTGGGGGAGTAAAATGGCACAAATAACTTCTTGAAGTTAAAAAAGGCATGGCAAAATACCTGAAGAAGAAAAAAGTACCAAATGCTTTGGTCATTGTTTTTCAAGCATCAAGTGTTGTACAATAACTGATGTTAAAAAAAAAAAAAAAAAAAAAAAAGGAA
>VZRN01004204.1:2548825-2564121 GCA_013397935.1 Dasyornis broadbenti
ATCTTTCTTAGATACTGGGTCTAAAATTAAGCCATCAGCAGAGACTGTGCATGGCAGAATCCCAGGTCAATTGGGCTGTATATGTGTGCAAAGAAATTACCAACTTCCCCATTCCAGCTCATAAACTGGAAATAGATCTGTTTTCTCAAAGAATGGTCACCAAAATGCTTCTTTCCCTAAGGAATGTATGATATGAGAGACCTAACATCTGAACAATAGAAAAGAAGCAACTGAATGCTCCTCAGCACATCCACATATCCAGCATCTCAGGCTTTTGTAGAAATCATTACAAAATGCAAATTTTTGAATCACACAAATTACACATTATACTATCTTTAAATTCCTTTTGAGAAACAAATACATTGAAAGAAAGGAAGCGAACCCTCTGAAGGGGTATGAAAAGCATCAGGTGCTTTTGCACTTTAATGTGCTAAAAGCTTACCAAGCCTCTTTTCCAAAGAGCAAGATCACTTTGAGAACCTGGTCAGTGAGCTATTAAAACCAAAAAGAGTTTGAGAAGCCCAGTAACCAAGGTGTTATCACTCAGATACAGGCAGCCAAAATTCAGCTGGACTCTGACACCTTTCATTGTACCATCCAATTCCGTGGCCATAACTATGGACATAAAGGCTGGAAGTGTTTTTTTTTTCTTTTTTTTTAGTTTTTTTTTTTAGTTTTTGTTTTTTTTTTTTTTCCCCCAAAGACAAAATCCAAAACGAATTTGAACTTCTGCTGTGGTAGCGGTTGCCAAAATATGTTGCCAGCAGGACAATCCTATATGTGAGACCCATGGCTGGAGAAGAGAGCAGACAGTTTCTTTGGAAAACAAGACAGTAATGAAGCAGCAGAAGAAATAGAAACTATTTTCTTACTTTATATTGCTGAGAAGTCTGTCTTTTGCACATAGCTTTGGAAAATTTAACAATTCCCTAATGAGAATGTACTTAAACTGGGTAAGCCTACAGACATGTGAAATCACCACTAATGACACTGTCCCCACCAGGTTATTATAGGAAAAATGGGTCTCCAGCAAACATCTTGGCTAAAGCAGCACTGGCTACACAAAAGTTTGGAGAAAGCACTACATGATGAATCTGGGAGCACAGAGCTAAAACATAGTTGCATTTATGGCAGTCTCACGAACTGCTTTTTTCATAGCCTAAAGCTCTATTTTTTGGTCAATTTATTTGTTTTTAAAAACAATGGAGCCCTCTCCTGTTATTACCCAGCATGTAGCATGTGAAACAAACATTAGAGTATTTAAAAACAGGCATTTTGAATATTATGTACTTTATTATGCCAAAACTGTCACTCCATCCATGTGTTGATTTTAAGCCAGCAATGGGCAGCACCAAAACACTCAGGATGTGTCTTCAGAAGCAACTTGACCAAGAAGAATAAAGGTTTCTAGTGGTTATTTTACCTCTGCCCCGCAGTGTATCACTGCTTATATTTACTGTGTCCAGTCTTTGGATGACTTGCCTGTTTACTCTCTAGACACCAAGGCCCGCCTTTCTCCTCAAAATAATTTAAAACTGTGGACAAATTATTTTCTTGGTTATTTTCTTTTTGCAGTGCTGCAGAAATCTATTGGAGTGAACATTAAGAAATTCAGATTTCCTTTCAGAAAAAAAGGGTAAAATTTGACCTTGTCTGTCTCATTAAATTGTGCTCTGGTATCTCACGTCTTCCTAACCTTGTTTCTCCCTGGCTGCCCACCTTCATGTGGCTTTTCCCGGGAGACGGTATTATGGAAACAAAGCTCTGGATAGTTCACCACCTCAGAAATTTCTGCAGCCAAGTTTTGAGAAGGGCTGGTTTGGTGACATATACAGTGGAATGAAAATCACGTATTACTGATGAGGATCTTTTTTTTACCTGGTGGCACCAGGAGATGTTTGCAGAGACTGACAGTGTCTGAATACTTATCTTTTACTGTAGGTATTGCCTTGAAAAGTCTTGATTTTGTGTCAGCTTTGATTAAGCATGGCTTGTCTCTCTTACATGAGACTTTGTGACAGGTTTTCTGTCTTCCCAGCGTGCAAGTTGGAGGTGTTCTCAAAAACTGGTGGCTCTGATCATCTCTTCCTTTATTCTTACTGGTAACATGGATGAAAACATCCCTCTTTTATTTTGTAAGGCACTAAGGAAAACACTCATATTCTGCTTAATGATTATGGATGGAAACATAATATCCTACAGGGAAGAAATCTCAGTCTCTTGCTTCCAATATGTTTTCTTACTGTGTTCCCATATCACTCTTTTCTCCTGTCCAGGAAAGACCAAAGTTCAGGACAAGATGTCCCATCAGCTTGTTTTTAACAGTGCCCACTAAGTTAATCTCATCAAAGCAATTTCCCAGAAAAGTGCTAACAAAACGGAATGACAACCTACACGTGAGATCGTGATAGCAACAGTCACAATCCAATAGTTTACTGTACGTTAACATTTTCGTATTTGCCCTTCCCTTCAATAAAACTTTAGGAAAGAGCATGAGTAGAAGAAGCAACAAAAGTTTAGCCAGACATTAGTTTAGTTTAGCATCCAAGAAGCCATATAACTCTGATGAGCCTCTGTGACCATCTCAGCAAGAAGTTTGAATCCTAATGGGCATTTTGCTGGAAAGCTTAGGGGAAGACAACAGTTGTGTTGTCCCTTCAGTAAAGCCTCCCTGAACAGCAGCTTTTCCCAGCTCCACAACACCAGAGCATGGTGGTTTGAACAAATGTGCCCCTCTTGGCATACTGGACCCCATGCCTTCCCTCTGCCTTGCCCAGACATCATGAAGAATGCTTGCACAGGTGACCTCTTGGCTGCCTACAAGGTGGCCAGGGAGTGCATGGCTTATGGATGTCCTGTGCCCAAACACCCAGGAGGGCAATATTTGCTGGAGCTGCACACACAGTGAGCAAGAGCATTGCTCCAGCAGCTGCTCAGCTTCAGATGGCACCCTTGTTTCTCCCCATTTTTGGCATACACTTTTCCTGCCTTGCAGACTGGGAAGTACTGGGAAGATGGTAAGCAGCCCACCCTCCAAGTGTTCAAAGAACTGCCAGAACTGGTCCCCATTGATGCCTTAGATATGAGAGTTCATCAAGGGTGCAAGACCAAGAGACCCTGCCCTTCCCTCCTGCATTTCAGCTTTAGGTTTTGCACAGCTTGAGGAGTAGGCATCAATGCCCCACCTGTCAGCGATCTGCATTGCTTTACTGGCTGCACTGGAGCTCAGGTACAGAGCCAGGATCTAGCCTTGACTTTTCCATTACTGTATCAACTGATTCAGAATATTGACTTCAGTAGCTGAAGAACAGATTGCTACACGTCTGTCTCCCCACTATGAATCAAAAGAGCAAACTGGTTTTGCACCCTGCAAAAAGACAGCCTTCTCCTACTGAAGCAAATGCATAGAAAACTCTTCATCAAGTACATTAAGGAGGCTGGCAAAAAACATTTTGTACAGATGAAAAGTGGGTCTAGCAGTCTGTCTTTGATTTTAACGCAAAGTATGCATTTAAACTTTAAAAAATCACGCTTTCCTTTGATTACACCTTAATATTTCCTGCCTTTAAAAAATGAATGGAATTAATAAACATGGCAATATGGGGAATTCAGATTTTGATGCGTTTCTCTGGAAGAGATCTAGTCATGTGACAAAGCATAAATACAGGCACACGTTAAACCTTGGAGAAGTGATACCAGCCTGCTTCCTGCTCCTGATAACTGGGATGTAGGCAGGATCTGCTTCCTTACACAGATTGCACTTTTCAGGAATTTTCAGCCTGGACTCTAGCTGCTTGCTGGGAATAGACTTGCCCGCATTTTGCATCACTTCTTAGCGGATATGGACTAATGACTTTCAGGACATGATGCAAAATGCGGTTGCTATTTCCTCGGGCTACTAGACATCAGGAAAGATAGAGTGATGACTGTTGTTGGATGTGACTAGACATCTCCTGCATATCTTTCTGGCTACTTTTTTTTCCTATTATGAAGACAGCAGCAAAATTGTTAATTTAAGTGTAAGTCTGGAGCAGCTAGAAGCAAGGTCTTTCCCTGGTGGTGTGTCAATACAGGTAAAGAAATAAAAAATATCAGGACTATGATGTATCACACAAAAATAAAAACCATGTGAGTGCTACATATCTGACTATTCAATTCAGAGTTTCAGCTTTATCTACAGACACCTTTGTTTGTCTGTTTAAGCCACCATTCCAAAAATTAAATGGGTGAGAGGGCTGATAATTGGCTTTAACACTCTTCTACTGTGAGCTGTCTAGAGTGGCCTGGTGGCCAAATTGCTTGTAAGTTTGTGTGGTTGTGATAGCTGTCCCAGTAGGTTGCAAGACTTCAATTTAATCTCAGCCCTGGCCAGATAACTAATAGGAAGTGATCAACCAGTTAAAGATGTTTAATCACATGGAATACCATGAAGTTATTTACAGCTATGTGGCACTGAGCTTCCTACCCTGGCATTTAACTCTCCAAATATGTTCACTGTCCAAATCACCCGACTGCAGCAGATGGGTAAAACTGCCCAGTGCCCACCAATTACTCTGAAAAGCAACCTAGTGAAAGCCATCTGCTTTTGATCATTTTGGTTAGGGCTGGGATATTTAATTCTCTTGCTACATTGCCCAGTTTCAGAATTATGAGAGGCAAAATATACATGTGGTCGCACTTACTTCATAATCAAAGATATTCTGCTCTAACCCTAACAACATCTCCAGGGCTGCAAGCAACAGTGTAGGCACATACAAATACATTATATGGAACTGCTGTGCAAGTGATCCATGGCAGCCTGCATCTTCCTCTTTCCATTGTCCCCTTTTTTGTAGATATTCAGCTGCTGACCGTTACCTTGAGATTCTGCTTCTGAAACAGAAACACCTTCCCTCTAATATTGTTGTTCCAGTCCCCATCCAACATGAAACCATGCAAATACAGCAGCTCTTTAACATATTACCCCCACCCTCCCCAAAATGTGGGTAGAAGGTTTCTTTTGTTCAGAAAGGCACTACTAATATTTCCTCGTATCACAGATACCAAACCCGCACAATGGCGGACACAATTTTAAATCACCTCTCTGTTTTCTTACATGCAGTCATTCAGCTGTTCAGCAGCACAGAGATTTGCACCAGGCTCAGAGATGTTAGCTCTCCCCAGTACAAATTGTGGTGGATCAGATGTGGTGACTTGGCGGCCTCTTCTGCTTTCTCCGAATCAATTCTTCATAAAACATTCGGATGACTCAATGAGAATACCAAACCACATCCTGAGACTATTTGACCTGGTAATTAGCAGCACGCCTGCAAGGAATGATGGAAATATTTGTTTTCAGGAACAAGGGATAAACCTCCACGCTGGCTAGTGAATAAAAAGGAAGTTGACAGATAAGATGCTATTAGGAAAAGGTGAAGGTAAGCTCTTCCTTTGGAGAGTTGAGTCAGGAGCAAGCTTGAGATTTGAACAAAAAGTGATGTGGGAAAAGAGAAAGTAATCTACAGAGAAGATTTATTTTAGTTTTAGTATTTTAAATTCCTTCCATGCATGAAAAAAGGTAGAGACTTTTCCCAAGGGGAAAAAGGCTACACCCAGGAACAATCAATGAGGAACAACAGAAGAATGCCTAAGGAATTACCAGTGTAAATGTACAAAAGGCCAAGTCAAAAGGAGAAAACAAACTTGTCTATGTGAGGTCTTCATGGATTTTAAAATACAAGATTGCAGAAAGCATTTCATTGCAACTTAGGGAGTCTTATCTTCATCTATCCTCCTTCCCCATCCACAGATTTCACAAAGTACATGCCTGAATTTTTTGCTAAGCCCTTTTAAAATGTACAGCATAGCCTCTTCCGAGTCCCGCAGAAAAATTCCAAATGTTGTACAGCAGCTGAATGCAGTACTTCTATTAAACTCTGTATTGTGGGCTCCTCATCCCCCATGGGGAGTTTAATATATGGTTTCAATTCCAAACCAGCATCACTTTAGGGATGTCTTCTGTCTTTATTAATGCAACCCAAGAGATGATACCCCTATCTATTGAAAGCAGCTTTAATAAAAAAGAGAATATTTTCAACACAAAACTAAACAATCAATTGGACACTTTTGAGAACAGGTATATTGCACCCCCATCATAGATTGTGGGAGCCCCTAGATTTTAAAACTGATAAAAAGGGTGTCCTTGTATTCTTTAACCATCCTCCAGGGAAAGCAATTTGTAAAATGTAAAATTGCTCAGGCACAAATATTTATCACAGATTCAATAAGATTTTATGTGCCTTGTAACTACAATATTATATGTTTTATGCTCCTTCAATCTTTGCTTTAGACGACATCCGGTTTCTTCAGTATAGATAATTTCACGACCAGTGGAGATCTGTAAACAATATTTTGTTACAGCCCCGTGAATACTAGCTGCCATTATTTCCCCTGTAGCATCAGTGAATCTTTATTCTTCCTGAACACATGTTGTTCATGTTCAAAATATGCCTGATACAGAAGGCATAATTATCCTCATTTTATGGGATTTGTCAGATTTACACGGTTTTCAGTCCATTAGAGGTTAGCCACCATTATAACTTTAAGTACCTGGCTAGTTCGTATCGTTCAGTAGGTGCTACTTTGTACAACAGAACATCTTGTCCTTCTCTAAAAATATAGCACAGTGTCACAAACCCAAGGCATGCATAAAGATAGGCTTCATCCTTCCCCTTTGTTATAAAGGCAGTTAATGGAGGTATTAAATATTGCAGCTTTTGGTGTACAACTGATTTACTCCATGCAAATCAGTGCAAATCACCTGCTGTCTGGGAAGCATGGCTTGAGTACTACTGTAGCTGTTGGAGTTAGGATTCACAGATCGGTGCTCCAGTCCTGGTTGGGGCACAGAAGTTTTACATTCACCATGCTGAAGTTGTGGGTATCTGAAAAGAGCGGTGTGGCACTAACCAACCACTGCTGGACCACTCCTTTCTCTCTGCTGTGTCAGCCTGAAGAAGAAGCTGGAGATGGGAATTAATTTGATTGCAAAATGCAGCCACTGCAGTCAGGGCAGCGAGGCAGAGGAATAAAGCAAGTCCTGAAGCAGCCCTTCTGGCTGTCCAGCACAGGCTAACATGGACACATGGAAACTGCTACATCCCTTCCAGCACAGTGGGTAGGGAAATGGTTGTCTGTGTTGCTGCACGAGAGAAGGCTGATGCCTGACATTGCCCAATTGCCATTTTCTTCCCTGCTTTTTCCTTAGAGTTTTATGCCTTTGTCAAGGCTGTATTTCTGCTTTTGAATCCTTGGACCTGCTCTCTCTTTCTCTCATCTTACATATCATTTAGCTCATGGGCTTTATCACATCTTAAGGGCAATTAGTGAAATCAGGCAAGGTCACACAGCTGCACTGCTCCACATGAAGCCTTGGATCAGCCAGCTGAAACCTAGACTGAGGGTTGGAGAGGCTGCTTGTTTTATCCATGCAAACTCAGTCAACATAATCTGTGCTCTGGCAATAGCTGTGTTAGCTTCCAGATTCTGCTCCCTTCCTCACTCCCATGGCTCCTGTGCTGCTTCAGCAGCCAGTTAAACAGAACTCTCCCCCACCTTGGTTAGGAACAGAGGTATTTTCAGTTCAAACGACCTTTGTTTTATAACAAGGCCATAGCAAGTAGCATTTGCTTAGGTGAAGGTATCTTAACTTCCTGTGACAGGCTGTGCTGAGCAGATCATAAATAGGCCTGCCACAGCCTGTAGGCAAAGGCACCGTCTCTATCTGACAAAGAAGCAGGACACAAACCAAGCCAAGGCTGAGGCAGGTGAGGTATTACCCTGCTGTTGATGGAAGCAAAGCGCTAGCTGGGCCTCGATGGGTGTACGCAGCTTGCTACAGAGCTGCAGAGCATCCCTGCCCTGGTAGCGCACACAGCAGCTTTGGGGTCCTGCTCCCAGCCCCACAGCAAGAGTTTTTTTTCCTTAATGTGTGTTTGACTTTCTGAGGAACAAGTATGACTTTTGAACAGTGGTCAGCATGGCTGGGTAGCAGGGTGCCCTGACACAGCAATCTGAAACTTATTTAAACATCTTATGGAGACGTTCTGCATTATTATTTAAAAAGATGGCATATTCAGGGTATTTCTAAAATAATTTGGAGACATTAATTCCCTTGCAGAGCATCCATTAACTGCAGGCTATTATAATAAATAAGTGGTGTAATTATCGGACTAATTGTCCAAAAAGCTAAAACAGTCATTTTAATGAATGTTTCTGCTGCTGTCTTAGCCATCATGCTCTGTCTGGAAGCCCAGCAGCACCACAACTCCTTGGCAGAGGAGACCCCCACAGTTCCTTTTGCTTTGGGCTTTTTCCCCAGGGCTACCTTCTCAGCATACCTTTCCCCTTTCCACCTTTCCCCATGTCTGTTCTACATGCTTCAACAGTGCTTGTTCACCGTCAATAACTCAGCAGCAGTAGCAGCAGCTGCAGCAAGTGCATTTTTTCCTGTAGTCTTCTGCTTCCCACATGCTGCAGTATGTTCTCCCTGGCTCTGTCTTCCTCAGCAGAGGGAAGAGGCAGGCATTTCAAGCCGAAGAAACCTCATGGTATGGCTGTCCTGTAATCTGAGATGGGTAGAAAGAGCAAGCAAGATTTCTTACCCTATTTTTATGGCCATTGTCACCAGGCACTTCGGTTGCTATCTTGGTGTATGTTACTCAAAGAAGAAGTATTGAATGGCTCAGGGGATAATGATTTTTATTGTAGAGTGATCCAGCACTATGGCAAACAAAGCACTTCCTTCTTCTGTGGTATTTGATTGCTGGCTTCTTCCAAGTATGCCCAACAGGGCTGTATTAACCTGTAAAGGAGACAAGAGATGGTAAGCCTTTCAAATTTACAGGGAGTTGGACACGTCAATAGGAGGGGAAAGAGGGACAGAGGGAAAAACAAAATGTAGAAGTGTCCTGCTGAAAGGCTTGGCAACCTGCCATAGCTACAGGCAAGTAGAGGAGATGAGGAAGAGGAACGGGCTTTAAATTGGAAAGGTCATAAAGCTGCAGATATCCAGGATTTTTCATAAGATGCTGTCACTTGGTAAAGAAGATTGATGCTCCTAAAGTTCTTACACAAATATTGTTTGAGGAGAAAGTGAGTGAGAGGTTAGACTGGATAACCTCGAGAGGTCCCTTCCGCTCCGCACTTCTGTGGCTTGAAAAGCTGGATCACAAAGGACCAAAGACCTTTAGTCATATGCAGGTATGTGAGTGAAGGATGAGTACAGAAGTGGCACAAGATGGAGAACAAACAAGAAATCAGTGGGCAGTTTTTCTGAGCGAAAAAGCTAAAAAGTAAAAACAGAGCAGCCATGGAAACTTTTTGCAACTTTCCCTTTGTTTTTAGAGGCAGGTCTAGAGGCGACCTTTTATGTTATCTATTTAAAGATGGCAAAATACTCTTGAATTGTCAGCAGATGAGCAATTGTGAAGGTACTCAGCTTCCTGTCTGTTGTCAGGTGGCAAGGATTGCTCACCTTCCCCCTCCCTACTAAAATTAGTCATGAAGCTCCTGGTGGCTTCAGTGAAAAGTAGTCTCAGGTTTCAAACACTCAAAAATCTCCATCCTTCAATATGCTGGTGAACTTAAGAAGGTATAAGGAGGCCAAAAAATGATAGGAACTTTTTGAGTTTAGAAAGTCTGAGGTGGTTTTTAAAGAAAAATATAGCCAAAATAAAGATTATTTTTTTCTTGTTGTTAAAAAAAAAATCTTAAAACTCCCTCTGTCCCTCCATTGCTTTTTCTTCTTGTCTTTAAAGCAATGTTCCCTACCATCCATGCACACATAGAATGAGCACTTTATGGGAATATTGGCTCTGGATCCATAGGATAAATTCATGTGAAAATAGCAGTCTTCTGTTGGATAGGTTCTGCAGGAAATTACAGTATTTTCCAAACCCTTTATTGAGACAGGAAGAAAACGCCAAAAGACAGCCCCAGCAGCATCCATCTATGCCATCTAGTCCATCTTTGCCACCTACAGAGCTGATTCCACAGCTGACAGGTCAGAAACATTATAGCTCGCTGATGCTTCTAGTGGGGCCTCAGTGTTACTATTTTCATAAGCAAACGGGATTGAAAAAGCAAATGAGGTTACTGCTCCATCAGATTCAATTCCTTGCAAATCCGAGGAGCTGAGCCTTGAGAGCTCCCGTGTATGACACCTTCTTCAGACCTGAAGTAGGCTAGACACAGCCTACACACACGGACTGGTATGATAGCAAATGGAGATCACATTATGGCAGTGGTTTTGAAGGGAAGGAAGAATGCACTGCTGATTTCCATTTCTCTTCATCTCTGATGTTCCAGAACATACACATTCATGCAGCCAAGTCCTCTAGTGTATCACTGGGCAGAAAACCAAGACTGAGAGGTTTTGCAAAGCCTGTTTTCACCATTATGTTCCTCCCTCAACACAGACATGAAGATGGCCAAATTGAAACTGAAGACATCGGAGGTATTCCCAGGTTTAAAGACTTGAATATATGTATTAAAACAAAACCCCATACTGAGTGTTAATAATAAATGCATTCTTCAAATAGGCCTCCTCAAAAAAAAAAAAAAAAATTCCTCAAAACATATTAACCCTTAAAATAATTTGTTTCTGTTACTCAGAGAGAAGGAATATACATTTTCTACTAAAAAAAAAAAAAAAGAAAAGCATGCTAAAATACAGTATAAAACTTTAACACATTGACTGTTGTCACTGATGGTATCTACAGCTTGGTATAGAAATCTTCACTCTGGGCTATCTTAACTAAAATTTCTTAACATTTCCCAGTATAATGCCTGGATTTCTTTTAGAACTTTGTCTCATGTACAAGATTGGGTTGTCTTTATATTTTTCTGAAAAACGTATTTTCAATGAGATGAAGGGTTTCAGCAGTGCCTCAGCAGTAACAGAGGCGCTGAACTAGCGGGCAAGATCACTGCCCGCCCTGCTTGTATTTTTAGCAGGTTAGATCTGGTCTGACAGCACATAATGTTGTTGTTCCCAGCTCCTTGGCTGATTGCTTGGCCTGGTTTCTAACCCAAGTAACCTTCCTGTGTCTCCCTCAAGCTGAACAGCAAGGACAGTATGCTCTGTGCCATCTATGCACACCGTGTGATCCATTTTGTCAGGCTAATAAATAAATATTTAGTGCGGAGTTATAACAAGGGACTGCTCATATTTTTTTCCATATTGACCAGTCTCAAGACTACTTACTCAGAGATGTTATGAATACCACATCCATAATTTTTATGTCATTTGGGATAAACTATCTGCTGTCACTTTTGCTATAGGCATGTGATACTGGTAGATTACACTGGTGATTCATCAAGTGGTATTTGGCTGCATTTGCCAACCATTTTGCATTGAATTTTTCATCATCTTTGTTCTTCAGAGGCAGAGACTTAAATCAATGTTCTTCCTGGACTGGATACGTGAGCATCTTTGAACAAGCACAGCCTGTACATAAGATCCTAAGCAACATCCTTTCTCTTCATCTTGGGAGCACAGGGAACTCCAATATTTTCCCTAAACTTTGGGGTTTTTTTAGGCTGGATTTAGTATTTTTTTTCTCCTTTTTCCTTTCCACCATTTGTCTGGAAGTCAGGATATTGTGGGGAAGGCTGGGAATGGAGGCTGAAGCTGAGAGGACAAATAACATTAAGTTGGGGTAGATGAGAGGAGTAACTGGCAAGGCAAAGGATTGCTGCATCTTTCATAGATAAGGCAAATAAAAGCAGCATCAAAACTGTTAAGCTTCACATTATTCATTTTTATATGCTGCTAGTAGTTACACTGAGCCCTTCTCATCACCTTCCATATTTTTAATACCTTCTGGTAATGTGATAGCTCCTGATCACTCCCTTAATCTCTGCAGACCAGAAAAAACAATCTTCAGAATATGAAACCTTTGCACAGTTTTCAATAGGCAGTGATAAAAATAAGGTGCTTACAAAAAAAAAAAAAACAACAAAAAAAAAAAAAAAACAAAAAACAAAAAAACGTTAAGATGTTCCTGACATTTCCTCCAAGGAAAGCAGAATTCCTTTTACAGGAGGAGGAATTTCCATTCCACAAACTCCCTGAGCCTGCAAGAACTTCACTGCAACATTAGATATTGTAAGCTCAGATCTCTCAGCCTAAACAAATAAATGGCAATATTGAATAGACCTGTCAAAGAATCATAGCTCTCAGGGAAACATCTCAGATAATAAATCACAGGAAAAAATATTAAAAATAAATAAGGACAATATTGCACTTTTACTCTTCTGCTTCCTTGCTATCCCAAGAAAACCAGGAGGAAGTTATCCCTCATGCAGTTCTGAAAACTAATTTGAGGCAGCAATGGCACCCATAGTTTAATCAGCAATGTACTCCGTGGAGCATTGCAGAAGTGGATGCTACAAACTCTAAGTTTTTGCTGAGATGATTCACTGCTGCATTACTGCATTTTTATCCTGTGTATCCAACTGATTTCAGCATAAAACTGGAATACTTCAAGGATGACTCAGACCCACTACTTTAGTTTCAGAGAAGATGGCATGGAGACATCTAGGAATAGCAGAAATTCACATTTTAAACTGCTCCTGTCCTTGGAGCAAAACATTGATTAAAAAATAAGGCTCCTTCTGAAGAGTTCTGATCAGAGAGCAGAGCTTAATGGCTGAAATAACATACCTTTAGAAAGCAGATTAAATGTAGCCTTTAGAAGGACGTGTGCCATCTCTTCCAGATGTGATGGCAGGGCACAAACACAGCAAGATGATGGCAGGGACCTGGCATTTTAAGTGTTGAAATAGGGGTGGTTTTGAAGCTGAAGTTGGCATTAAGAGGCTCTGGAATTTCAGCATTTTATGATCGCCAAGAAGTTGCTGAAAGGGATTTGAGAACATGAGTTTCACTTCGGTGTTGTCCTTCATTACTTTGCATTCATTCATTCCACTAGTCATTTTCGGAAGTACCGAGTGAAAGATATTTTCTATTTTGTGTGTAGAAAATAATTCTTCCCTGAGAACAGTTCAGAAAAGCCCATTGCATACCCTTGCCCCTCTCTAGTGCTCTATGTACACTACTTCACGGGGCAGCAGTGCAACTTCTCTTAATTCCTGCCATCTCATAAGCCCAAAGAATTAATGATCTCTCTTATCTTGTCTTGTAAGAATTGTTTTGAACAGAATTAAACTGGAGAAATTAAAGGTCTTATGTTTCTTAGAGGGTTTTACTCTGTGTGGAATGAGCTATTGCAGACTGCCTGAAACAAACATTAATGTATAAACTCTAAAAAGACAGGCATCAAACTGCATGAAAACACAGGCAGCAAGAAACTGCTTTGAAGCTCCAGCAGCTTGACAGCAGAAAAAACTTTTTTGAAGTGACATTCCTGTTCCCTGGTGTGGCTTGCAGTGGAGAGGCACTGAAGAATTCTTGGCATTAGCACCACCTGTGTGGTCTTACTGAGATGAAGAGTTTTATCCTGATTTGGGGAAGGAAGAATTGGAATAGAGCTGTACCCAGCAGGAGTAGGTGCCTTCCAGTGTTGGTTGAAAAGTCAGCATAGATGTTCCAGCAGAAGTGTGACCTGCCTGTTTCCCTAAACACCATTTCACCACGTTTGGCAAAAATATGTCACCTTGTCAACAGAAGAAAAAAAGGGGGAAGAGGAGGAAGGAACTACAGTGGGAGTCATTGCAAGCTGATTCGTGGTAACTTCATAAGCTGCATTATCTGGATCGTGTGGCTGAGCCCTGACACAGCAAACACACAATGCACTCTGCTGGGAAGCCACATGTCTCTGCAGGAGCGTGGTGAGATTAAGCAGGATGGTTATTCCCATAGAATCACTTGTTGCAAAACCAGTCTATTCTCCTGACTGTGCCCAGCCAGTTTCTCCCTGAGGAAAAAGCACTTAACGAACACAATTTATGCATCAGAGCCATTACTAAATTGCAAGGGATGCAGGATACCCTCCATAAAAATTCTGGACAGTTTGTCAAAAGCCTGAATTAGGGAGCCAGCCTCTATTTCTTGAAGAAGGACAGAGCAGCCTTTTGCTCCCACAGTTACCAAAGTAACGCAATCAAAACCCTGCAGCTGAAATGAACCCTCATTTGTCAGTGACCTAAGAGACCAGATATTATAAACAACTCAAAATTCACAGATAATTGTTTCTCTAACAGCAAGCAACAAGTGATGAGAAACTGGTAATAAATGCACACATTTTCACTTCTACTTGGAAAATAGCTCGGCAGAGAAAGACCAACACCAGCTGTTTATGTGAAACCTGTGCTCTGAGCATGGCAGGAACCCATGGGGGTGGAGGACAGCAGGAACAAGAATAAATGGCACAGAAGGTCCTCTCCATCACTGGATCTCCTTATCAGACCTGCATGGATAACTCAGGGGTCCGTCTGACTTGCTGTAAGGACTTCATGGCAGACTTCTCTGAGCTGACCCCTTAGTCTGTGCATAGACTGTGCTGAAGTAAATCAATTACAGGGCTAATGATTATTGGCAAGAACAAATATGAGCTAATATCTTATATATGTGAGCTGCTGATTCACTGCTAACTCATACACCAAATACTTTTTTGCCCAGGGAAAAGCTTGATAGAAACATCTTGATAGACCTAAGTGGGATTTTGGTGTATGTAGTACCCTCCTTGCTGGACATGATCATTTGGAAAGGCTAACATATCCCATAATTAGGGTTTAACATACAATGTGTACTCAACTCTAGGACAGCCTGATCAGACAGAGCAAACACAGGACACTGCACACCTGGTCCTTAAAGTAATTGATGACTTTATACTGTAACTCTGTATATGTGGCTCTGTCCTCTGGTGATTGACCAGCTTGAGACTTTCCCTTCAGACATAAACAGCCTGAGGTCTTTGTAAAGGTCTTATGGTCCCAAGGTGTGGTCCAAAACAAGGCTAAATATGTTTCAGTCAGCTACCAACATAACCAGTGTAAAATAGAGGTTGCTTTAGGGCACCAAAAATTGAACTTTAGTCTTTAATTATCCATCAGCTTCATTCCTTGCCCTCTTTCCCTTTAGCTCTGAAACAAATACTATTCAACCTCATTAATACTGGAATGATGAACATTTACTGCGTTTAAACCTACCTTCACTGCAAACTCAGGAACACAGAGATTTAAAAGCATTCCTGTCAGATGAGTTGTGGGGTCTGTTTTCCCTATTGCAACTCATCAATTTTAAAAGGGACAGTTCTCATTTCGGGAAACCCCACAGTTAAAAAAAAAAAAAA
>VZRN01004204.1:2564195-2654327 GCA_013397935.1 Dasyornis broadbenti
AAAAAAACTCCACTACTCTGAAGACATAATTAAGAATGCAGCAACACAATTGTGTGTAGTTAATGCTTCAAAGTGTGCGCTGCTTGGATTTTGACCTTTTAAAACTCCATTAAGCTATGTAAATACAGTACCAAGGAATGTGCACTGCTCCCAAGCAGTTTGTAGCATGGATTGGATGCCATACTGCCAGTGGGCTGACACTGATGCAGCCTCTTTATTGATCTGCACAGAACAGACCCACCATGGAAATTGTGTTATGGCCCCCCTCCCCCTTTATTGTAATATCTCTTTGACTTCATCCAGTGGGTCAGCCACACAACAGTGCAAAACCTCTTCCCAAATAGCTAACTTAGAAACTGAATTAACACGTTTGCTCTTAAGGCTTGGCTTGTTCCCACAGCCAGAAGAAGGACAAAGGAACAAAGGGATGCTTATGTACATCTCCCATGACATCGCAGCTTTTCCATGTTTAAATTATCTGCCTTCTGCTCTACTGTAGCAGCTCTTTATTTTGTTTCTTCACATAAGCACTTATCTGATGCATCAGAAAGAATGAATAGTTTGGCAATCAAAGGACCAGATGCAGAAGTAGTTTTACGAAGTAACTGAATTATTTCCTGCAGATAAATCACCTGGGCCATGACCTTTTCTACCCCATTCACCCACCTAGCTTCTATTGAAAATGTTCACTGTTCCCAAATATTTACCAGATAATTGATGGCAAGGAAATAAGCCAACACTTCTCCCAGATTACCATCCTGATGCATCCCTGATGCAACACAACAGTCTCAGTGATCAATTTATGTGTGCGGATTTTTACAAGGTGAACAAAAAATTGTTTTCAAACTTAGCTATACAAAAACACTATCAGGAAGCCAAAAGTTCCAGGCTACATAGATTTCTTCACTCATCATATGCTACAATTGGTTTCTTCCCATGTCTTTCTGGTAGTTTTTTAAGTTTCAGCAGCCTTCCTGGGACAATAAACAAGTGAGTAATCTAAGCATCAAATATAAAAAAAATTTGATTTCCAGACCAATAGTTCTGTGGCAAAATTGGACCTACAGAACTAAAAAATGGATATTTAATTAAGGAAAAATATATAAACCAAAACCAACCCTCTCTGAAAGTCTCCACATAAGCATGGTGAGCTCAAGACATTGTTTGAGAAAAAAATTTGAGCATATTTTTTTTGCTTTAAGCAACACGCTTTGATGAAGCCTGAGGGGATATGGATCATATTTAGGCAGACCCCTATAGAAATACACTTAGTGTGCAATGACAAATACAATTGGATAAACAAAAGCTCCAACAAGAATATTCTTACACATAGAGTGAACTCAGCCTTTTTTCAACTCCTAACTGAGAATCCCAGACCAAGAAGTGTGAGAGCTGAACTGCTTTCTGTGGCCTTACATTCAGCTCAGAACTGGCAGCACAGGGGAAGCGTAAACGATGCTGAACAGACACTTAGGAGTCATCACCTAAGGAGACTAGGCTAGGAGGGAGCTGGTAAGGACACAATATACATTCATCCAGGTCAATATATTAACTGTGATTTTGGCTGATGTCTTCAGGATAGCAAGCATGGTATGCAGCCTTTGCACTCGTAACAGGCCCAAGAGCCCCCAGCACAGCACACGCCCCCACATCCTTTCTCTCTCTCACAGGTAGGAAAATTTTGGCAGTATCGTCCCAGGGGGAATCTCTGTTGGAGCAGTAAGGGAGTGGAAGAAATAAAAGCCAAATACACCTAGAAAGCAGTGGCCAAAACAAGGTGGCATCATAAATTTGTGCATGTCAGGAATAGCACAACCTGCCTAAAGTGAACACAGCTGGGAGGATACGTGAGTGGAAGGAGAGGAAAGCATTTCCAGTTTGGATGTGCTCCCAGGATTTTGAGTCATGACACATGCAGCTTGCCAGAAGTGCTCCTGCAATAGCTAAAGAAGGGGAAGGTGAATAATTTTAGACATTTTCTCACATTATTTAGGCTCACAGCTGAATTTGGTTCAAGTTCTTGTGCCTGAAAGGTAGAAGCCACATGGCTGCTGCTGTAGCTATAAAATCACAGAGCCCACCCAAGGTCCATCCAAACCCAGCTCACTCACATGGGGGCATTTACACAAGGCTTTGCTTTCCAACACTGCCAAATTACAACCCAAGCTACACCAGAGTGGCAAGAGCTGAGCAATGCTTTATACAATCATTTCTCACCTACACCACTCAACTCTACTAAAGCATTTCCACCACTATTACATCCCCCAGCTATGGGCTTTGCAGAGCTCTTTACTGACTACAAAAGCCAATGTAGTCTTAGGCACATCTTTAACACATTTCGCAGTCACCCTAAACCAACAGAACCCTCCATCCACTCCATACAAAGCTCACATAGCAAAGAACTACCAGCTCTTCCGCAGTCTCCCCCTCAGACTGAGAAGCAGCACACTCCTTTACTACTGCAGAGCAGATACCGCCTAACTTTTCCAGCCATCTTTCTTCCAGTTGCATAATCCTGTAGAGTCTACACCAGAAGGTGTCCTTGTTTTAAGGACTGTATTTCTTCACCCTGCTAAAACCACTGCTTTACCCATGGTAATGCCCTGCTGCACCTCCCTAATAATCTTTTTGGGCAGGATTCTTTACTGATGCAAACCACTGGAGCCACATTGATTCAGCAGGGCTCTGCTGGTTTTGTCAACTGCAGACATATTTCCTCTGGCTACATATTGCTCAGTGGCATTCCTCTTTTATACTGGTGAGATACAAAGCACTGTTTGCAATTATGCATTTCTATCACCATGTGCAGATAGGAAATTAGTCTTCTGAGGCTTTCCCTTAGTCCCCCCACACTCCCCGCTCAGTCCTTGAAAAGGCCATTTGAGCATGCAATATTAATCATCTGCTGTGCAATAATCTTGGAAAAATGTAATATATTCTGGCAAATCGTGGGGCCTCCAGAGGAACTGCCTGTCTCTGAACGAGCAGCTCTCATCCATTATCAGGCAGTGACAAACGCAGCTCCCCACTTATTTGCCCCATCAGCATGCAAACAGCGACTCAATTCAATTGTGAGGAATGGGAGGAAATGATCTGTATTAATAAATGGTGAGAGCATGAGATCGCCCGATTTCAGAAAATAAGATCAAAACCACTGAACTCCCTTCGTTGTCTCATTTGATACCTTCCCCTTGCTGTAAATGCAGCACTGGGAGTAATTAAGCTTCTGAAAGAAGTTTCATAATGAAGCCATATCACTCAAAACAATTAAGACAAGCATTTTATGCACATTGTCATCTGCCTTCACTAGTGTTTAAAGGTCAAAGAAACATTTCATTAGGAAAAAAAGAAAGGTGGTAAAAAATAGGTAGACTGCTGTATACTCCCTGGGTATGTCTGAGAACAATGAGTGCAAAGAATAAGGGTTCAAGCAAATGAACCTGCAGAATCCCATCCATCTGGATGGCAAATGCTGTGGAAATGACTTGCCATACTCTGACAGTGTCTGGAAATCTTAGTCAGAGGGTAGTGTGTTCATATGCTGTGTGCTATAGGACAGCTAGGAGATGCGCTGCCCTGGTCCCAACCTGCTTACAGTCCAATCACGCCTGTGGACAATACAAAGAGAGGTCAAAGAAGACTTCAGCAGTAGTAACCAGATCAGGATGAGCAAAAATTGAATCCAGCCAGCCCCTAATATAAACCATTGTTGCTGAAATGAAAAAGCTCTTCAACGAGGAAAAACGTCACCAAAATGAAGTCACCAAAGCTTCAATTGCACAAAAAATACACCTAAAATTCTGCCTACTTCTCTGCTCATCCCACTGACCACATTTCCCATTGGGAAGAGTGGTAAAAATGCTATCATGTGAGACTTATTCTTACCAGATTTTGTTTATTTGGTGACTGGTTTTAGCATGGATTAAAGAGCCAGTGGTGGAATCAAGTTTTAAAACAATTCCTGTCTGCTTTTATCAGCATACTTTAAAGAATGTAACTAGACTTCAGCAATAATACCCTCTTAATTACAGCTGCAAGCCTCCTCAGATGCAGAGGAAAGCACATTCATCTTTCCTGTTCCTGAAGTGCACTAAGTGATGGGAAATAAATGAATTTATGGAGCTCTTACGAATAGCTGTCAGATGCACTCCTACTTATTTTTATTGGTTGACTTAGTTTCTCTGGAAGAATTTGCAAGAAATTTACTCTCAGGAGGAGCAAAGTAACTTTTTCTCTCAGATAGTCAGGCTGGATATTTGATCAGATATAGTTATCACCTGGTGTTAGTGAGCCAAGGGGGCGGAAGGCCAGGCTGGTAGGACATGGCTGGGGAAGACTAATTTCAAGGGTGCAGCAGCTGAACAACCATCACATAAACACACACATATCTTTATCACATTTTCTTAGGTTGCGAGATGCTTTCAAGTCAGGAAACAGAAAACGGCCTTTCCATAACTTGGAAGCAACGTGTTTTGGAGTGGATGTGGTTCTGCTCACTATTGCCAGGTAGTTTCAGAGCAGTTAAGATGCTATCACCTGCAGTCATTTTAATTTACCATTGCATTATGCTCAGATCCCTTCTTGTGCTATTTGCAAAGGGCCTGCTGGGTGCACAGCCTGACCAGACCAGAGTACCATTTTAAGAGTCACCTCTCACAAGGACAGCCCTACCATCTCAGCCTGCATCTCCAAATTGGAGGAGAGAAGCCAGGAAGAGTCATAGCCATCAGAACCACTCTCCATTTTAGAAAACAGTGTAATCAATGCTCCATTGTCAGTATCTGGCAGTGAGAGCAGGCAGACATTTTTTTGCAGAACACTTTTTCCTCAGCAGAGAGAATAACAGCTTTTAAAATCAAAACATTTCAGGGGAGGATGTCAATTTTATGTTTGGGGTGTTTTTTGACAGGAAAATGTTTAAATGAACCGTTTCTATTTTCTTGTTTGGTTTTGAAAAGGCATGAGTGTTTCATTTCAATAATGTGAATGTGTTTTGTTTCTACTTTTCCAGTTGTGTTTCAGCTTTCATGGCACAATAAAATATGCATGATAATATTGAATTTATACACCTCCTTCATTAACTGTACCCAGCATATAATTTTGATAATAAATTATATAGTTCAGCTATTATCAAAAGGAAATATGTTTATTTTACTGAATTAGGTGTTTTCATACTACTTGGGGGAACAGAGTAGAACCTATCTAGATGAATAATTCCTGAAAGTTCAGAATTTACTTTTAACAACATTTTTGTTCTATGACCTTTCTTTCACTAGCAATCTGTGAAAGCCACTGTTTCTGCCAGTCGGAGGTGGACTGTCTCTCTCAGGCCAGTTTGAACCCGATAGAATGTACCACTGCCTGTGTTTTTCCCATCATGGGTTGATTCCTAAGACTCTCACAGCAGAGGATATGCCTTCTCCTCCTCAGTGTGTAAATGTGATCTACGAGATGCCATTTGAAATTTTGGGTACTTGAGCACAAATACAGAAAAGGGGTTGCACAGGGATCCGTCCTGTATGTTGCTGCTCCTCTTGCTGTGTCCCTGCAGAGCTGCCCTCACTGAGGTACCTATTAAGTGGATTTGTAACGTGGGGAATCTTCCAGTTTGAGGGCATTAATTATTCAAAATTAATAAAATGAAGACAAATACATTTATCAGATGACTGTTCAGTACAAAATGTGATGAAACACAATTTATCTCCTCCCTAATAAGGTGAAATCAGAAAAATATTTAAGATAGTAGCATGAAATTCCACACTCATATCAGCAGAAATGTACACAGAAGGAAAAGTGGCATACAGATCCTGGTGGTTTGAATAAATTTTCTTAACTTTGCTAACTTCAAATTAAGGGAACATAGTAGCCCACGCTTTAGAAAAGATGCTTAGTTTTACTCTTTTTAGTCTTCCTCACTAACTACTGTAAAGATAAAAGACCATTTCTCAGTAATATCCTGACCTTTCTCTTTATGACTGCATTTTGGTTATGCACAATATTGTCCTGTAAAATTACATTTCCTAATCAATAAGAACCACTAAAATAATTTCAAAGTATCATTTAAATCCAGCCCTAATTTGATTTCACCCAGCATCTGCTTAAGCATGCCACTTGGCGTGTGATTTCATTCCAAAAACTAGATCTGTCAAAATAGCATTTTGGAGCACTATGTTTATTTTATCTCAGTAATCCTGCATCACAAGTGCTCCCTTTACAAGTAAAAGGATTCCTTTTCCTCAGCTGCTTCCCCTGATAGCAGTCTGGTCCTGGTGAATAATTTGTTTGCTCCTTTTCACACATCAACGTGAGTAATGAATTTTCAACAAGTCTCACAGACTCAAGGCTTCTAATTGACTTGCAAAGGCAATCACTAACGTGTTCTAGGAAGCTGGTTTCCTCCATATAAGGTCAGGAATATCCTGTGCTTTCCTCCACAACCCTACTTTTAACTTCCTTGATCTGACTTTTAGAATTGGAAAGGGAGGCTATTGTCGTCCTCATCTCAGTAGGGATGGGAGCAGCAGGTCCCATGGTTTAAGTATGGCCCTCAGGAAATTAATGCCATTGCCAGCAAATCTCCACTGAGGTACTAGCCACGAGTTTAACAATTCTGCTGGTGATGTGTGATACCTGATGTCTTGGTTGACAGGACAGGACCAGGAGCCTCCACAGGCAAAAATCAGAAGTGCCTGAGCTGTTTTGCAGTGTGCTCAATCAATAACACATACACCAGAAGCCAGTGTATCCACTGCACTCTCCCACTGCTTTGCTAATGCTCTGGAGATAAAGGGACCAGTAAAACTTATGTCAAGGTCTGAAATAAGCATCTGGTTTTAAATTATTTTGTACCAAGGACAGATGCACCAAGGAAAGAGAAGCTGGCTCAGGTTTGCAGGGGAAGCTGATGACTCTGAGCACCTCAATTTTTCGACATCAGGCTTGATGCCATCCCCTCAAAGGGGGTGGAAAAGAGAAAGAGCAGAGCATACATCTCCAAATATTAGACCTGTTTGAGGCATTTTGTTTTGCATTTCAACAATCACTTCTCACTTTCAAAATACTCAGCTACATTTTTTGACAAAGTAATTTTTCACTGTAGCACTGCATTAAAAAAGCAAAAGAAAAATATGAACATCTAAGATGTTCAGAAATCTTTTATCATGTCTAATAATAAACAAAGGATTAGTTTTCTTGTCATTCAGCTAAATATTCTGAATTGCAAAAGTTTCTAACCGTGTTTGTTTTCACGTAGCTTTAAAAGCACAACCCAGACACTTCTTTAGAATGCACAGGTGAACAACTGACATTTTCTAACCTGATTGCAATTATTTTGGAACACATTTTATACTTAATTATAGCATAGGTCAAAACCAGAGAGACTCTAGAGAACCATCACTCCTCTAAATTCTCCACTATTCAAATGTAATTTTTGGAATTTAAATTTTTGTTTGTTTGTTTGCTTGTTTTGTTTTGTTTGGTTACTCTGTTATTGCATTAAGCGACTTGGAAGAATGGCTGAACGCAAAAAAGCTTTTACAGGGGATATACTCTTTCCAGATCTACAGAAAACCCTATGCAGGTGAGGCGCACAGTTGGGTATGTAACTGTAATCTCATTAAAGAGGATTAGGAGTTAAAAAACCCTCTCTTACTCTCCCATGTAGGTGCAGTATCAGCGTGGGCGCTCCTCATTTGTTTATGTGCAAAGTAAAACAGGTTAGCTTTTTTTAGCTTTGCTGCTGCAATACCTCTTCCCGAGGTGCCCCGTTTACAAAATGGATCCTTACATGACCTGTCTTTCCGTGTTGTAATTCTTGACCCTGCTTCCTATCCCCTGTTCCATCAGCTTGCCCTGGCCATTCAACAGCAGTCACATTCATAAGTCACCTCCACAACTTTGGGGATGGGTTATTCCTGCCAGTCTTTGACACAGGGAGTAAAAATCAACTAACCACAAACTCACACTCTCCAGAAATTCTGCATCATCCTAGGGCTATATTCCTTGGCTCATCATGGGATAATCTTGCTTCTGTGTCTCACTGCCCTCTGATTAATACCTCTTGAAAAGCCTGCAGAAGTTTCCATATTTTCCCTGGTTTGGTCAATCTGTTTTTTGATCCATTTGGTCTCCTGGAACGCTTCTTAAGCATTTGGTTCACAATCTTTCAGTGTCATGATGAAAATATGACAAATTCTTTATCCCTCAATGCTCTTCTGCCCTGAGCAGATATCTTTTTAAAAAGTCTACATTTGCACAGCTGGAAAACGCAAGCTTTGGGCACAATTGGCTAGTCTGACCTATAAAGGTGAGCCTAGAATAATCTGAGTAGCAGCTTTCTTTGTGGGAAAATTTGCTATCAAAAAACCCCCCAAAACTGTGCAAATAAGCTCATTTCATACATGTTCTCTGAGAGAGAAAAGACTTCTCATAATTGTAGTTTTCAAAGCCAAGTGCCAGTTTTCATTCTGAAATGCATTTCATTATATGCTCTATGATGCCATCTTAATTTTTAAATAATATTGGTGAAGTAGACAAAATTTCCACTATTTTGTTATTTTCTTTATGTGTTTTTGATCCATTTTCCTGAGCTCAGACAAGCCTTTTCAGAGTTTTCTCTCATGAAGAATTTTCAAATAGTCATCTTTAGGTCTTAACTAAAAAAAGGTGAATGTCAAAAATCTCAGAATCCTGTCCTCCACACAGGACTAGAGCAGTACATCACATTAGATGATTATTTGGTCTCTCTTACCTTTAAAAGGTATTAATCTGTTAATTATAGACCAGCTCATCATTTCTCCCTTAGACTTTAGCTTCAATTTAATTTACCTTCCACTTTTCTTTTTATTTAGGTTATCCTTCTAAAATGGACTGGAGCTATATCTGCTTACTTTCCTCTTCCTTCTTTGAAAATATTTTTCCTCTTAATTATTTGTGTGACAGCCCTTCATCCACTTTGCGTGTTAGCTGTTTCTCAGGAGAAATCAGTGGCTACCCCATATTTTTCTTGTTGGATATTTATTTTAGGTAGACTTCAGGCTAACCATTCTTTGTCTTGTTACCTGCAATGTTACTTGTAATATTATTGACATCATCCTGGCAGACAGTTGTTTGTTGCCTTTAGTGCATATCTAGGAGGTTAGGAAAGGTAGGCTGGAGAAGTCTCTCAAGGCAGCCATTGTAGGTGTCTCTCCTATAACAGTCCTCCAAATTTTATCAAAATATCTGTCAAAAGGGTATTCATATTTTCTTTGCCTGCTTTGCCCTGTGTTTTATGTACGCTTTAAGTCATGAACAGCCTCTGTTTGCATTCACAAGGTCTCAGTCCTGTACCAAAGTCAGCTGCAAGAGAGCTCATATCACAGCCATAAATATAGTGTTACTGTTGATAGCTCCCCACAATTTATAGTGCTCTCAATAAACTTTGAGCAAAAAAAAAAAGTCTGTTGTTTTTTTGAAACCATTTCGTTGCACTGGTTGGTTGCACTGCAAGTCTGCAGCTCTCATCTGTCAGATACTGCAAGCTTGTCATACCACAGCAAAGTATTGGTCACGAGAACTTTAAAACATTTGTGCAAACCAGCTGGCTTACATATGGGAAGTTATGTTATTATTCAGCAACACTGCCATTTTACAGTGCCTGAGAGGACAGCAGTGTGCTTAAACATTTCTGGTTGCACTGGTAGAATTTCAGATCATTTAGCTGTTGGTATAATCTTTACATAGCTTCACATAATCTGTTAGAACTAAATTATGCCATGTCTTCCTGCTCATATTATTTTCCTTCTAGTAATATGTCATTCCCATTCATTTAGAATCTCTAGAGTCTGCAGCTGAGAGCTCTAATTAGGTGTGTCTACAACTCTGGAAAATAAGTCTTCCATCTTATTTTCATGTTTGGATTCAATTTACTGTGTTGAAACAATTGCTTTGCTCTGGGATCTATCACTGTTTTCTCTTTCAGGGTAAGAGTGGGACTTGGATCAGTCACAAGAAGTAAATGACTGTGAGCATCTTGCATGCAATCTACAATTTGCTTGGTGATTCGCGTGTTTGTCCAATGCACATGAACTCACACAGAGCAATGCCATCACATATCTTTTATGGGTCTATTTTAAGACATGGTTTTGTTTAGGATGTGAAGTATCTTGCAGAGGAATTTAAAAGCTCCTGCAGCACACACTCTTTAATTTCAAGTCCACCTAGGATTTCTTTTTTGTCTCTCTTTTTGGCACAATGCACACATATGTTGAGATATCATCCTGTCTGTGCTAATATGAATATCTAGTAACATTAAGAATTTTACTGTTTTTTTTCTGGAAAAAAACAATACAGTGCTTTTTGCAGGTAAATTTATTTTTTCCTTTCCCTGCTCTGTCCTCATCATGGCTGGACAGGTGAAAGCAGAGGTGAGCTTGAGGCAGCTCAAGGTTTAGAGCTTAAAAAACCATCCCCAGCGGTGTTGAGCATGGCAGGCTGATGATTCCCTGCACCCCAAAGTAACTTTAAATGTGGCAGCCAGGTTCATTTTTTTTTTTGCTGTACTGTCTGTGGTCAGTCTCAGGGAGAGCTGTTTGTTACGGATGTGTCCAAATGAAGGATGACTCCTGCCAGGCCTTTGACAGAGGCAAAAAAAGCCTCATTTTCTGGCTAACCAGGAAAGACAGAAGGCTTTTTCTGAATACATTTGCTGTTAAAATATGCTGTTACTTGGGTTTTGAGCTCATTTGTGCATGAACTGTCATTTAGTTTTGTAACTCTGCAGTGACTACGGAACTGACCTAAGAATGGGTCTTCATTGAAGGTGATACAATATGAAAACAAATAGTAATAATAGCCACTAATGCTTTGGACTCCACATTTAGTCTCCGAGTGCCCCAGAATTACACTATTAGCCAAATGGAGATAATGTTTCCACATCTATGGAGAGTTCTTGGAAATCTATGAAAGTCTGTTTAATTTCCATTGCAGCTTGCTTGGTCAGGAAGTGTGTGAAAGCCTGGTGTAAATTATGAAAATAACCTCCGAATATACTGATTCTCTATCCCTTTCTGAGCCCCAGCACTGCCAGGTGTTGTCACACACTGGAAAGCAGATGGGATCAGCTCCTTTGTCTTTCTGGCCTTCCCTGTTATGAGAAGAGGATGCAGCACTGAAAATGGGTAAATATATCTAATCGAGGTTATGGATGCCCACAGAGCCATTAGCAACAACAAAATCCCAAGAGCCAAAAGTGGTCACACACAGAGGAGTCAGCACCTATAACACCTCCTTCCCAGAGCACCTCCCATGGGAAGCATCCCTCTCTCCTTATTTCCCCACACAGATGTCACCTGCAGCATGGACATTGAAAACCAGTCAGCTGCAAACAGCTGCCTTGGACACTTCAAACTGGGCACAAAAATGGAATTATCAGTTTTTTTCGTCGCCTTCAGTCAATAAAAGGTAGGTGCATACATCAGAAATCTGGCTGCTAAACTCTGATGTGAGAAGCTGTACTGAGCACCTGCTTTTCCTTAAGCAGTACATCTTGACAAATTACATAATCAAGAGCATAGTGATCCAGAATGAATCTCACAAAGATTAAGTCATGTTTAAATACATCCAGCACACAAGTGGGAAAAAAGAAAGTCTTTTTAGCACACAGGCTACGGCAAGCTATAGTCCTGTACACTTGGCAATCTCAGTAATCCACATGGAGAATTCAAATAATGACAGAGTACATGCTTGAATCCTGCAGTCTGTGGTCTTGAGGCCACATGTTGGGCATTCCTGGTATTTTCTGCTTTTAAAGATGATAAGGATTCTCACCCCTGAAGAAATGGGCTGACTTAGTATGGGCTGACTGCAGACCTGCACTTAGCAGATCTGAAGAGAAAACAGCAGGACCTTCTGAGATTTCTGGGCCTGTAACAACTTCTAAATCATCACAGTGCTCCCCCCTAAACTTGCTTAACCAGATTTTTCAATCTTTGCAGGAGTCCAAGTGCATTTTATTAAGCAGTGAATAAAGAAAGAATATGGCTCACTCGGTACGTAGCTCAAAAGATGTGAATGCTCGGCCTGCCTGCCAGTTAGCTGCTCATTCCTGCAGAAAGCAGCTTATATTCACTCTGAATGCTTTCATTACATAATAATAATAATAATAATAATAATAATAATAATAATAATAATAAATTGCCACATATATGCAAAATGCTGTTCTCAAAGACTCCTCACTTGGCCAAATCTGAGCTCATTTTCACCAGGCCCCTCACAGGCCTTTCTCAAGGAGGCCTGCCTCTCTTGCCGAGCTGGTTCTGCTGGCACTCAGCTCTTGCAAACTTCTTATAAAACGTCTTAAAAATTGAAGATTAATCAAAACACCAGGAGAAGTGCATTCTTTCTCCCTCTAACACAGCATGTATTCATGTTTGCAATGTGAATTGTATTTGCTCTATGTTTGCTCTAGCTCTGCAGAAAAGTTCCAGTTCTGGAGGAAATCACAAAAGGGCTAATAGGAAATGTATCATTCAAACACACTGGTGATCTTCAATCTGGGTGCCAGTAGCATTTAAACTGTGATAAATACAGTTTCATCTTTCCCTATCCATTGGATAAAATTGCTAAGGCAAATGATCCAGCTGATTTGCAGTGATTAATACAAGGATAGTAAAAAACCATACTGCTAGTGCTGCATACCTTTCACAATAATAGCTTAATTCCTACCCTCCATGGGTGTAGGACACTGGGATGCAGATATCTGTCCACCATCCAAAACTTGGGCCATGTGCCATGGCTTGCCCTCAGCTGAGGACTGCAGTTCTTCTGCTCCAGGGAGACAGCCAGATTCCATGAGAGGATGCTTCACCTCATTGACTTCATGTTAAAGATGACACATAGTCAGGTAAGCACTCCCATGCTTTCTTTGTCCAGGTTTTAGATGAGCTGTTTCCATGGAAATGGGTTGTTTCTGTTTATTGAAGCCGATATTCTGCTGGAAACCCTTGTTTCAACATTATTTTTTTTGCTGGGAATGGCTGAAGTACACATCTTGAGGGGGTCCTTGTCCTTATCTTTTACTTTTCCCCCTAGTTTTCTATACAAAAAGTTTTGGAAGTTCAAGCACTGATCAGCAGAAATGATTTGCAATGGATTTACGGGTTTAATGAAAAATAGCACACAGCATTACAAACACATGGTGCTGATTTTAACAGTAGTACATATGTGGTCAGCAAAGCAGGTTAAACATTTTTGCCTGCTTCTTCAGTTTATCTGTTTATTTTAAAAGTCCTCTTCAGACAAAGAAGAAAAAAGAAAGAATTTGCTTTTAAAGAAAAAATAAGAAAGAATTTGCTTTTTAAGAAAAAAATAGCAAATTAATAGGAAAAAAAGCACTTTTTTCAGAAGTAATTTGGGGATGTCTTAAAATCCTTTCAAAAAAAAACAATTTCTCTTAAAAAAAAAAAAAAAAAAAAAAAAAAAAAAGAGAGAAAAAAAAAAAAAAAAAAGAGAGAAAAAGAAAGAAAGAAAAGGTAAGGATTTGCTTTTTCTTTCTTATTTCTCCCAAGGGGAACAATACCAATCTTTAGCAAGTTGCTATAAGAGAGGGGGAAAAAATTCCATTTCAAAATATGGCAAGAAACAAGGTATTTTCAACCACATCTCTTCACCAGTAATGTAACATGTCACAGGACTGTAGCAGCAGGCATGTTGCTACACAGAGACAGGACCAGTATACCAAAGAAAATAAAAAAATACCAAAGAAAAGTGTATGGCTTCTTCCTTACTCTTTTTGCTATCTGTCTTATGACTGCATGCAATGTTTTGGTAATGGTGAAGAAATAATAATAATAATAACAACAACAACATCATCATCATTAACAACAATAACAACTTTTTCTACTCTAATCTGGGGAATCTCTTAGAGGAAACTAGTGAGCTGGGTCTAATGATGCCTTTGGGAAGAAGACTGGTATTGTTTTCATTTTACACATGATGAAAATGATAGATGAAGTGTTTAAATGATGGAAGGGGAAAAATCAGTTTCATTCTTGAAACCCTGCTTCCCTCCTTTCCCTCCTCCCTCCATGAGGAGGTTTGGCATCAAGTATCTCAACTAAGGTAGTTTTGTAAAACATGGAGGGCTGCATTTGGGGAAGAAATATGATATCCTTGCAGGACAGCCCCCATAATCCTCTCTGGACCAGTTAAGTTAACAAAGTAAATTCATGGTTTTAGCAGCGCAGAGACACAGATATGAAACGGACCCCAAGATAAACACTGTGCTACAACCACAGGTATCCAAAGCTGCAGCTCCTTGACAGGGGAGATGGTGTGCAGGTTTTGTCACGAAACAAGGGATTTGGGGATCTAAGTGCTTCTATTCAAATAAATGTATTTGTTCCAGAGGAACAGAGGTGGTGTGATGATACATTGTGATTGTGGCAAAAAAAGTACATTGCAATTACATTGTGATGCTCCCATCATAGTCATTAAGTACTCAGATTAGCTTTACTGTCTCTCTCAATTGCATCAATTAGAGCTCTACATTCAATTTTCTTGGGTAATTTTGTTGGTGTGGCCTGATGAAATGGTGCTTTTACCTTCCATATGCTAATTTATTTACTTGTATTTGTGCTGCCCCCTTTTTCTAGCTATAGTCACTCTCATTACTATTGTCCAGACCTTGTCCATGTTACAGCCATATCCATTTGCCTCCTTCCACTGTGCAAGAAGCAAGCCCTTGATATCTGATGCAACTGAAAAACCATATACAATTCAGCTATGATTTCTCTTTAATCTGTATTTCCTGGCCCTGTCTGCTCTTTTACTTGGTGGAGATTTCTTCAGCCACATCTGAGCATCGCCAGAATAAAAGTGGAAATGTTTTGCTGAAAGCAGCTTTTGAATACATGCTGTGAATTTATCAGCTCTTCTGTGCCAAACCTCTTGAGGTAAAACTGATCTTGCATATGCAGGATAAACATTCCCTGTTGACATGCTAAGTTAGCAAGCCTGCTGAGATATCCTGGGTTATTATCTTCCCTTGCACTAGAGGTGGAGAGCTGGGGTAGACGCATGGCACTGCATCAATAGCTTTCACACATTTGGCATTGGTCTATTAAATATTCTGTTATTAAAACACAAAGAGCAAAAGGAAAAATATCCCAAAAAATCTACCTGGACAACAGTGTTTGGAGAACAGAGGATGTGAAATTTTGTATTTTTCTGTGACAAGCAGTCAAACAGTTTTCTACCATTATAAATCAGAACAGCAATATTTGTAGCATCTGCTTGACTGTTTTAGCCATCATTATAACAAATGACCAGTCAATCAATACTAAAGAGCAAGAATTCTCAGCTTGGCTGCAGAACCTCTTACTATCCCACAGATTAAAATGGTTTGCTTTTCAATGACTCCTTTGTACTAAGGATTTGAACTTTGCTAGGGAAGCTGTTTTGGGGTATGGAGTTGCTGCAGAGCAGATGCTGGGAAGCAGAGCCCCAGCTCTGCTTTTGATTACACTGGGACAGACTTTAGAGGTTACACAGCTCCTCCTGTCTTGGGTTTCTGCAACTTGGCAGCATCCAGCAGCTGCATACAGGACCTGTCCTTGCCACTGCTGAAGTGAAGCCACCCGTCTGAAGAAATGTGACATCTCTTGATGGAAACTTGAGTCCAATGCAGGTATGAAAATGCAGCATAGACACATCCTGTGCTTAACCCAGTTGGCCACTGAATCCCAAAGGAAAGAGGACATGTTCTGAGACATGGAGCCTTTTAAAATGATGCCATTTGTGGAATCTTGCTTGTCCTTGCTACGTTTTCTGTTTGTGCTCTGAAGAATTTCAAGCATATTGAAGACAGAAAAGTATGCAGCAAACTGACTTTGTTATAGGTGGCACTGATTTCCCTGTGGGAAGCTGTCTGCAGATCATTACTTGAAGTTCATTTTATGTACCAGAACTGCAACTTGTACTTCCAAACCTTAGTGAAAACACACTGCCTTCTCTCTAAAATGTGTTTCTATTTCATTCATTCATTAACATTCCCAACAACTTTGAAAGTTAGAATATAAAAGGAAAAAATAAAAAGATTCTTCAACACTTCCTTGGCTTTTTTCATTGTGATATTCAGATTTAGTCAACAATAAAAGATTAAAGGTGTGAATGTCGTGAAAGAACAACTATGTGAAGCTGCCTGACAGGATTTGGAAAGCAAAAGCCCTTTTTTGCCTTTCTCTGCTCTCTGATTTATCTTCAGCACCGATGTGTCAAAGTTGCCCAAGTCACCTTTTTTTTTTATTTTTTGTAGAGCAGATTGAGAGAAGGCCGTGTGCATTTTATTCTCTCCTTTAGGGTAAAACCAAAGACCTGCTGCATTTAAAGACCATTTTACACTTGGTTTCAGTTTCAGGTTTTTGAATTAATGCTATCAGCATTAGATAATCCTGCTCCTAGATGTCAGTGAAGAGAAGTAGGGGAGATCAGCCACTGGCCTGATTCTTCCACTCCATGAGCCTGTCCAACTTGTGAAGCAGATAAACAGGGATATCCTAAACTGGGAGACCTGCTTAGCCTTTGCAGATGCCGGGTCAAGTTTTTGCTAGCCTCCAACATCCCATTTGCCAGTATTCTTTTAGCTTTCCTAAATGTTGGCCCAGGACAACGCAGAGCTTGAGTCTTATGCTTGAGATGACTTACTGTGGGCTTCTGAGCAATCTGAGCAAACTGAAAATGGACCATGTAAAATGTTGCTCTTAGCAGATATTATTTACAGCCGGTCTGACAAGATGAATCCAAAGTATAAATCAAACTTTGGAGCACAAATCTCGTTAGTTGCCATGTTAGTAAATCAGCTCACCTAAATAATCTTGAGCTTTTGACAATGATGCAGCCTTCTGGACTGAAAATTCAGCTCCTGCTTGTGCAGCGAACTTGATCTGCTGACATTTCAAAGGATTGAGATCCTATTTCTGATGGTTCAGTTTATTCTCAACTATAAACTATTTTGAGCAGCGCTGAGCTGAATACAAACAGTTGATGTTTAGGTCTGTCTCCTCTGACTAAGTAGAGTAGGTTAGGGAAACGGCATAATTTGTACATGTTTTCCAAAAGAAAATAAGAAGCAAACATGGGAATGTGGGGAGACAAATATAAGCAATGTTCTGGGGAACTGCTTTTGGTTGTTTTAACTTTTCCATTTGGGAGGAAAATCTAATGTTTTCAATCCATACCTCCAAGCTTATTCCCAGAATGAAAAGCCTGTGTTAGAGTGATGTGATTTCTGCTTTTCACTGAAGGTCTGGTATTGTTTGACAATAAATTGTGTTCTATACAGCTTCAATTACTAACTCACTCAGATCTGACAGTCCTTAATTATCCGAGACATGATCTGCTAAAATCTACATCTGGAAACCATGTCACTTTTTGCTTTTGGCATTGGAAAGTCTGACTTAATGTTAAACACATACTCTTAAATGCAAAGCTTTGGGAGAAATTAGTACAACTGAATACTCTTTCTGCAGATTAAATGCTAAAGTAAATTGCACAAGCCTTTTATTTAATAGTTATGATGTTTCACCACATTTCCATGTGTTATATTCTCTCCATATATCTACTGGCTGATTTTGCATCGCCCATAGATCTGACGCTTGTTCTTATGGGATCCTGTCAGCAGAGCTGTTATGGAGAAATACTCTCCAGGACTCAGAGCCTGGCTGTTTTGTCACTTCTGACTAGGAAGAACTGCAATTTCTGATAGATTTGCATATTTTCCAAAGCTTGTCAAGGTGCTTACTCTTCAAGTAGTCTTGGGGGCATGAACACAGAGGTTTTCTGTTACTGTATTTTATGTATATAGCCAAGGATGTTGCAAAACTAGCACCTATTTGGTTTAGTGAATAAAGATTTGACCTCAGCAAATGTAAAGTACTAGATGAGCCAACAATTAATAGATGTTCTCATCAATACATTTAAATATGGGTGCCAAGAGCATGGTGCCAGACTCTTTCCATTGGTGTCCAGTGGCAGAGCAAGGAGTAATGGCCATTAACTAACTCACAACAAGTTCCACCTCAACGTGAAGAAGAACTGCTTTACATTGAAGGAGGCAGAGTGCTGGAACAGCTGCCCAGGGAGGTCATGAAGTCTCCCTCTCTGGAGACATTTAAAACCCACCTGGATACATTCCTATGTCACCTGCTTTAGGTTACACCTGTCTTGGCAGGGGGATTGGAGTAGATGATCTCCAGAGGCCCCTTCCAAACCTAATGATTCTGTGATTCTGTGACTTGAGGTCTTCTGGTTAAAAAAAAATAAAAAAAAAGCAAAATTACTCAGAAAAGCAAGATGAGTAGTGCACACAGCACATGGAATAAAGTTTTCCAGTCCATGTACATGCTGAGTATTTTTTTCTGTAATAAGATGTTAAAATACATTCCTGGAACATTCACCAATGTCATGACTGGCAAAATTGGCAACTGTAGAATGTACCTTCAGGTTGAGGGGTTTTTACCCCATACTTAAACTGGTATAAAATTCCAATAATTTCAGAAAACATAATTTTCCTCCGCTTAAGTAGACTAAGATTTTTTAATGGATTCTAAGGTTATGTTGATAATTATAATCATCACGGTGATGATGATTATGGTAATAATAATAATAAGAGTAACAATAATGGTCATAATTTGTGGCTTTGTTGTGGACACACAGCTACTTGTCATGCTGATTACACCTTTTAGTGATATGGAGAAGTTCAAACCCAAGTGGCCAATAGTATCTGGCAGTGCAGATACTACCTCAAGGTGGATAACAGCTATCATACAAATGAAAACAATCAAAGCCTGGCACTGGGTACTTTGTCCAGCCTGTTGAAACCCAGTGGGCTTTATTGCTGAAGTCCTTGCAACACTGGCTAGAAAATATCGCAGAAGACGGAAAGGACGAAGCTCTGTGTGTGATGTAGTTACAACAGAAAACTTTTGTCTTGCTCACCACACTCTTACTGAAACTCCTAAAAGCCTTCAAATATTTAAACAGGAGCAGAAGTGTTTAGGACACAGAAGCTGTTTTTCTCAGGGACCTATTTATGGCAATAGGGTGTTTCTGAAGGTAAACCTATACAGTCTCCTCCATAATTACGAAGAGAGTGAAGGATATGATGGGAATGGCAGAAATATTAGTATTGAAAAAGTGAACATTTGCGGTGTCTTTCTAGTCCCACAACAAATATGTTATAAAATAATGATTCATTTCACTCCAATGTTCCTTGAAGTTTTCAGGGAGAGCTTCTGCCCTAATTCCTGGGTAACAATGCAGTTTTGGTGGGATGTAGCTCTACACCATCCTGTCTCTGACAGTTCTGCGGTCCATCAGAACAGACATTGCACTGCTTACTGCTCCATGTGTCTGCCAAAATGCTTTTTTTCTTATTTTGGTTTATGCATCTGGTTTTACACATCATGTAAACCCACCAAGGTTAGAGCAGTCACACTGCAGGGCAGAACCAAGCCACAAGGTTTTGGACAGCAATTAAAGCAACTTTTTAGAAAAGTGTCAGTTACTATCTTTGGTGACTGAAAGAAAACAGAACCATGTATGCTTTGGTAATGTTCGAATCCTATTTTGCTTTAATTCATACAGGCAGTTTTGCTAGTAGCAAACAAAAAAGACAGAAGTCAGCCCCAATGAAAATGTTATTTAACTAAAAGGCAAAAGAGATATCCTGAAAAAAAATTTAAAGATTGTGTCTCTCCTTATTTTCTGTCAGGGCATGCTTGGTTCATATTTTCAAATTGGCCCTCATAAATGTATTTTAAGTGAAATATGTGATATTAATATAAAGCCATGCGTTGGCAGGAACAAAATTTTAAGGTAAAATCTCACATATTGTAACGTAAGAGCAAAAAAATAACATCAGTGTGTCAGAGAAAATATCTGACCTAAGATCCACTGTGCAAAGCACATTTATTTTGTAGCACTCAAGCACAAGTTTTATGGTATTCATGTTCCCCAACAAAAAGATGAACCAGGTCTTTGCCATGTTTCATAGCAGTTAATGCAATTTAGTGAGGTCTCAAGATTAAAAATATGCAAGTGTCTCCAATTAACAGTGAAAGTGTTATCTTCTATTGTTTCATGTACTTGTTTGCGGAAGACATGATTTCAAGTAAGATTTGGCACTTCCACAGACTTGCTTGCCCTCTTCTGAATCTTGGAAAACTGCTGATATTGAATTTGTGGCATGGCTTTCGTTTTCATAGCAACAAGTTGATGTCGTCATTGTGGATTTGTGACTTCACTGCAGTCTCCAGCTGAAAGGAGAGCTGTTCTGCAAGGACATTTATTAGAGGCCAGGTTTCTGAAACAACTGCAGCCAAACAGTTGAGGAAAAAAGACCTAGACTTCATTTGGACACAAAACCTCTATTCTTCTGAAGCTTACTGTGATGAGATATAATTATTTACTTATTAAAGAAACAAAATACTTAATTCATATCTCATTAAAAGAGAGCAAAATCAGCTAATGATTTCACTGGAAAACATCTATGAACGTTTTTATAAAGGGCTGTATTTTCATGGTTCCTCCCTTGTTAACATCTTAAAACAAGGGAGATTAATTTCTCTCTAGTCCCTAGCTAGCACCAATGAAAATGTTGAAGATGTCCTATTCTGTCAAGTCCTGCAGCTATTCGGAGTTTTTTGGACTGATCTAATTCCTTTCTGATTCTTCCAGTACCTTCCTTGCTTGCTAGTTATTTTTCTCATCCCCCATTTACATGCAGCAAAATTATTCCTGCTTCCTCCCAAATCCCTGGTGAACATAGACGTAAGGAAGTCATTGAGATTCCTGGTTCTGTATGCTTGCCCTGTCTTTCAAGGCCTACAGTGCTCGTTCAGCAAGATTACTGCTTTATATGACTGCAGAAGCTTTGATTTGTCTTCACAGTTTGTGCAGGCCTGGTTTCATTTTCACTGGCGGTTTTCTAAGGCTGTACCTTGTATTCCTTGAATGACATGAGGTTAGTGTTTCATCTACAAGGTTACTGTCTTCATATCCACTTCTCTATCAATCCCTGCATTTCCCTGATCACCTGTGTTTGTTGTTTACTATTGATAGTAAAAGTTTTTCTTTAATGTGCTTTTGCTGTGATGGACATTTGGAAAGCTGCTTCTGAGGGCTCAGCTCTCCTTTCCTCTGCCTTATTCCTCTTTTCTCTAGCTGCTGATTTCTACCACTACAAGTTTTTCTGCCAGATTTTAATGGTTGAACTGGACACTGGCTTTCCATTTTGAAGATTCTCCTGGCCTTTGTTTCTGGCAAGCACAGACTGACGGATGAAATCCTCAGAGTTATGTAAGCGTTCAGTTCCACTGGTGCCTGATCCGTAAAATATGATTCTGATTCCCTATTGCTTCAAGCTGTGTATCCATATTGAATTAAGTGGTTTCTGCAGACAGAAATGAACAAAATATGGTGACAATTAGATAGAGAAGGCAGAGTGCTTTTTCCCGTCTTCCTGCCAGGTCCTTCCTCCCAGCCAATGGCACTTCATGCTCAAAAGTGTCAGAGGCATTGCAAAGTCCAGAAAACGTCCTGGGGTTAATCACCACAGTGAGTGGACAGGATCTTCCCTGTGTGTTTTGATACAGTTCAGCTTGAAGTGTATGGGATTATCTACAGGGTGCCCTGGCTGTTGCACATGTCCCAGCCATGGTTTAGCTGGGACTATGCAGCATAGATAAGGAATGCTTTTACCATCTAATGCCAAATACTGTAGGGAGGGGGTCAACAGGAAAACACTTTTTTATCAGGTGCATCTGCAAAGGTAGAAAGAAGGAAAGCTATCTTGTGCTCAGGATAAGATACTGGCCTCAGCCGTTTCCTTCAAAAGCTGGACATATAGCTCATCATTTCTGTAACAGTGTAGAGGTTAGAGCTGTCAATAAAGAGATGCAGCAGAGAGTGCAGAAGGAGAGTCCCTTTGGAAAGTTCCCTAATCACTTGGCAAGAGGCTGTTTGAGCTTGAGTTTGAGGAGTAGCTGAACTGCTCAAAATTTCCATCTAGTAAAAGAGAATTCAAGTCCCAGGGACTAGCAGTAGCAGGAGAGGAAGCAGACAGGGTGGCATAGCAGGCAGAGCACTAAGGTGGCAAAGGTGCAAGTATTGTCTGTATTCATGGAACTAATTCTGAGTTTTATACAAAAGAGTTTCTGAAACAAACCCCGGACACTTTCAAAAAACTGATTCTCAGCGGCAAAGTTGTAAAGGTTTTCTTCTGCTTTCAGTTTTATACTTTTCTTCCTGCATTATTTCGACAGCCTAAGTATAGCTGCCTGGAAACCCAAATTCTTCCTGGGGTGGATGGGGAAAGCTGTGGGAAAACAAGACCTACCTTTGCATCTATTAGATTTTATTCTTCGTGTTCACACATAAAGCCGTTGCAGAAGAATGAGGAAAGATGATTGAATATTAGTGATCAGCTTAGAGGTTAAATGACTGTTAATTGCCCCCCTTTTTTTTTCCTCCAGAAAGTAAGGAAATATTTCTAATGTCTACACCTGTAAAAACAAGGAAAAAAACCAGCCATAATAACTTGTAATTTGGGAATACAGCAAACATCCATATCCAGCTCACTCCTTATGTGATGGCTCATTTCCACAGCTTTTCCAAATACCCACTTTTTGCTGGAAAGAGTATTCAAAATGGTCACTCCAATCTGTAGCTGTAGGTATAAGCAAGCCATGCACTAACTCTGTGTGAATAATCTGACCTAGCAACTAGAATGTTTTTTAAATTAGATAGACTCAATGTTTAGCTTCTGGGCAGTTCATTTTTGATTTACTCTGAATCCACAAATTGATCTGTGAACAGCCATTGCTTTCACAGAGGGATTTGATTTGTGGAATTATGGGCTAGATTCATCATACTGATGACAGATAGATTTTCATACTTTGGATTTTATTAATGGCATGTTCTTTGCTTGTTAACATTCAAAGGAGATCAATCACAAGGTATTCGGCTGCTATTGAGTTTCTATGGAAAAAGGACACCATATGTGGAGGCTGGAGTAGAGGTCAGTGTGTATCAGTCTCAGAGAAATACAATACTGTACTAACAGGAAATAATTGGAAATGGGTCCAAATTTCAGCCAATTCAAGTACATCACTGTTCTTTCAGAAAAATCTATGTGGACTGAAATGCATTACTCTCAATGCCTTTTTGTTCACAATGCCTTTGTTATCTCCCACCCCCATCTAAGATAAAAATTGTAAAATTTGTGCAAATATACCTTTACCAAGTGCTCCTGGTGACCAGTCCTGTGCTCAGAGTTACTAACTCCCAGGGCTTTTCTCCAATTATGGGCTTACACAAGTGAACTCTCCAGTCTTAAAAGCCTAGTATCCTACTTATTCTCTGTAAAAATCAGCTGGCACTTCTTTGAGTATGCATCATTTAGCTCATTGAACCTGTGTCACAGGGGAAATCATATTACCTTTCAGTAAACCTTTTATACAGCCCATGATGTGCATTTTCTTTTCAGTATTTCTGGAATTCAATACTGTGGTTTAAAAACTTACATTCTCTATTAAAATAGATGATTGAATGAACTGTATGTGGCTCTGTCCAGCTACAGATGAGCGTTGAACACTGAAGTTCTGCAGGACTGTTTAGTGTAAGAGCCCTGAAATAACTACCTAGTATTTTTCAGTACTGTTCACTTTGGGTGAACTCCCTATTATAAGAAGCCAAAGTTTTTCTTCACTGACCCAGCCAACCCTGTTCATGGGAGCTTGAGATGAGGTGAAATGTTTACTTTACTGTTTGCAAACTCTTCAGAGCTTGGAACCAGTTTGTTAACTTCAACCTCCAGCCAATTCACAAGACCACGGAAGGCACAGGACACTGGGAGGCTGCCTTAACAAATACAGGAGGCTGATTAATTGTCCTGGCTTTAATGTTAGCAAGTTTCTTAGCAACAGAACTGCTTCAGATGATCACATCCCTCATTTGGGAAGACTGGAGTATTTAGTTGTCCAAAGGACACTTAAAATGGATTATAGCTTTTTCTTCTGGTGGGTGGGAGGGAACAAGAAGACAAAAAATAAGTTGTGTCAAAGACTGGTCTAGTTCCTCTGCACAGTGTTCTTTTAACTGTGCCATTGATTTCCCTTTTGGCCTTTGGGAGAAACAGAGTCATCATTTTTTCCCATCAGACCTTTTGCTCCTATTGAGACTGATGTCTTTTCCTTGCTCATTGATTCCCATTAAGCCAACAGTTTTCTGTCACATTATTTGGGAATTGCATGCATAATTTTGAAGGCAGAGCTGGAAGCAAAGCATAGCCTGGCACACAGAGAAAGTGGAAATACACAATAGGTATTTTGTGCTTGATCAGAAGCAAAGGAACAGGTTTTATTCCTCATAAGTTTTTCTGTACTTCAAAGTTTATACTGAAATAAATGTTATTGGGCATTATATTCTTATACGGAGACTAGAACTATCTTAGCAAGTGCTGTGAGAAAAACAGTGGAATCTTTGTTTCCAAAGACATTAGGCTGTCAATGTCAAAGCAATAGTTTTGGAAAACAGAAATGCATCAGGCCCTATTTGACAGTCACCTTTCCTGGAATCAGGAAAACTCCTTGAGCTCCTTGAGCAAGGACCCTGAAAAGCTGGCTTGATGGGATTTAGCTGTGGAGACACATGCAAATGAGTGTTTGACTTTGTAAGCCTGACCATCTATCACTTGAATACCCAGGCAAATACAAGTTTGAAATATTATTAAGTTTAGACATATTGCATTGTGGAAGGTTTCTTTCCCATTTTGGAAAATACAAGCCAAGCTTTTCTAATGGTATACTCCTGATCATTTTACAAAGGCTGCGAAACAACATGTAGAACATAAACTATAGGTAATTATTTTTTAAAGGCATGATTGGAAACAGCAGGACAGTGTTTTCTAAACCCTCCAGTGCAGAGGCAGCTCTTCTCCTTTCCAAAAATCGAATGTAGGAATTCTATTTACCTCGGTAGGATCAGATATAGACCCTTGCTGGCTGTTTTCAAAAACTTAGCCTGGGAGTCTATTTCCTTTTCTCTATGGGAAAGAAAACATAAAGATGCAACAAGAAGCCAGTCACGCTTTCCACAGAAAATACAATTTTTCATGGATATATAGTAACTGTAAAGAATGTAACTTCCAGGGGTCAGGGGTTAGACTTAGAGTGCTGCAACATTTCAGGTTCTGTGAACTTCCCTAAAGTACCATTTATAAGGTGGCATCCATAATTTCTCTGACATTTTTCTGTGCTAAACAATACCTTTACTATTCATATTTCTCCTTAGAGATGTACATTTTTATTAAAGTATGAACCTGATGTAGCATGTGGTTTCAATAGAAGGTGTTATGTGTATTATTCTTATCTACTACCATCGACACAAAATAAATTTACACTAGCAAAGACTACCTTTGACTAGAGCCATGTGACTACAGACTCAGGAGTGCATCAGGTGGCAGTGAAAATGCAGATCATCACTCTTCAGTTTGAGGCCATCTCCCAAGCTCACAGCAGCCTCTGCAATCCATAGTTCTGTGGGTGTATTGCAGGACTTGAGATGTGCATGACACATACCTTACCTTGTAAGTTCTCATTTGGTTTTTGGCCAAATGATACTGTAAGTGGAAAACACTCAATTAGATGAAGATACATCTTAATGAACTGCCTGCTGCATATCACCACTTGGAAAAATTGTATGCTAAACACTTGTTAAAAAATACAGCTTCACATATGGCAACTTAAAACAGTCTTTTTGCACTGTAGTGAGGAAGGGCTGGGTTGTTGCAGGCACTTGCTTTCTTGAGGAATAGCCACATTGCAAAGGACACATATAAACAATCTGATGATGGGATGAACCCTTTGCAGTTTCCTGGGTTAACCCTTGCCCTCTCTGTTGATGCAGATCAGGAAAAGGGCACACCAGGCTATGGCAGACATACTCTTTGCTCCCAGCCCCAAGAGGCGCAAAGGAGGGGGAGAGTCTCATGATGCTCCCAACCTCTTCAGTGTTCCTGAGTTCTTGCTGGAATCTGCAGAGGTGGATTGCATCACCCACCTCTCTGTAAATAGCAGTGCCTCTGTCAGTGTAGTCTGCAAGCACAGTGGGGTAAACAAATGTTTTATCTTTTTATCAAGTGTCCTCTAAGTTCAAATTACGTCAGCATGTGATTCATACAAAAGCAGACATAAGAGAGAAATCCAGTAATAGAAATCCTTCCCTCCTCTTCTGCTAAGGCACAATGACCTTTATGAATACCATGTTTTACTACCTTTATTATGTGGGAGAAAGCTGCAGTCTTCTTTCATATCTTATTTTGAAAAATCTTAAAGGAAGGGAAGATTAAGGATAAGCAGCAACCTCTAGACTTTACAGATCATAGGTCAGCTGTCTTCCTCCTCAACAGAGATCATGAGGACTATCGTTTTCATTTCTCGAATAGATTTACATCCTTATTTGTTCCCTTCATTTCAAAGGATTCATTCTCTCACTGCTGTCTTGGACTTTCTGCACAAAGCTTCTCGTTACAGTTCAGGAGCTGTCTTGCCTGTTCCTGATCTTAATGATCCCCGCCTTGAGGGAAGGACAGGGCTGATTCTCCTAAAAGTAAGAGGAGGAAGAAGAGGGAGAAAGAGGAAGGATACTGAAGTTTTCAAGTGAGCCTACCAATAGCTCTTTCAGTATTTTTGACATTGCTCAACTCTAGCAGTAGTTGAGTCACTGCAGAGCCTGTGCCAGGTCTGCCAGGGAAGCATACTGCTGGTTTGTAATATCCAAAAGTCTTTGCATTCTTCATCTTTAAGTCCTATTCCTCCATTCATGTTTTCTCAGAAAAAAACTACTTTGTGGGCATTTGAATTGTTTCTTCCTTCAGCAGACTGAGGGGTTCATATATTTATTAGGTTAATTGGTATTGATGTCTGAGAATTTTGCCTAGTTTTTACTCTTTATGTATCTGTAACTTGGTGTAGTTCTGAGCTTCTTATAAAACGTTAAAAATCTCTGTTCCCATCAGCTTTAGCCAAAATACTAGGAATTCAAGGACACTTTGTTGCCCTGGGGCCCAAAAATATGTAAACAACAGTAAGTGAAGAGGGAGCAGCCTGGGGTGGTTACCATCATCGCCTGAGGGTACAATTGGAGAGTTGGGGTCGATATGCTAATATGGCAGAACTTATAAAAAGTGAAGAGGGTGTGACCCGGGATCTATTTTTAGGTGTAGCCCCACAGGGGAGCCTTGCTTGCCCTGAATGTACCTTGAACGCCATGAATAAATTAGTACGCTTTTTATTCTCCTAACTTGTCTTGGCTTCTCTTTCAGGTTACCCTGTTTTAGGCATCAGTATAGGTCATCAGTTCTCCTCCCTAAAAGGAGGTATTAGAGGGAGACCATTAAATAAGAGAGTTACAGTGGTGGTCTTGCTGAGCTCCTTTAAATGCTTTAGGTGGTTGTTTTCACACACTTCTAAGCACATTTTAATTCCAAACTCTACCACTAGACCAAAAAATTCTCACTTGAAACCTGAAGGAATCTTGGATTTGTTCTTAGGACCTTCAACTATGACACAGGCTCCTTTTATTTTCACTGTTTATTGGGTTTGCTTGATAAGGTTTTTTGTAGTGATGGGGAGGGGCTACAGGGGTAGGTTCTCTGGGAATCTGCTGGAAGCTTTCCCTGAGGTCCAACAGATCTCCTTATGTGACCAATGAGCCTTTTTCAAAATTTCTCTTCCCAATCTGTTTGAAGAGGGAGAGTGAAAGAACAGCTTCAGTGGGCACCTGGCATCCAGCCAGGGTCAAACCACCACACAGCTCTAAAAGTGACAACTCAAGATTAAACTTGTTTGTTCAAGGTTATGTAGTTTCAGCATCTCAACTCTTGATTTTATGCCTTGATCTGGCTGCTCAGATCCACATGAGTCTTCATGCCAACCCATTTCATCTGGGGACAGAAGAAACCACAGCAGCAGAGGATTAACAATGCCCTTATCTTGTACTGTTACAACCAAAAGCAAAGCTTCCCTTTAGCGTTGCCAAACTTCTGCAGACTTGAACAGAAAATGTAGGCACACATGGGAATAAGTAGGTATAATATTAAGTGTCTGAATTGTAGATTATTCAAATAATTAACTCAACCAGCTACTTGGTGTGATCTACCTTGAATGATTAAATCTCTGGAGATGCATGCAGAATCAGATTTTAAATGACAGGTATGCCTAATTACAATAATTGCTAGCAGAGCATTTTATTACAGACTTTTGTGGACTATTAAATGACTGGTTTAAGTGATAAACTAGTTAATCAGCAGAAGAAGACTTTGGTGAAGTTGTGTAAATGATATTAGATTGGAAATGTTTTATGGTTTGAAGCCTGTGGCTTTGCCATTGGGACTGAGGGTATTGATGAGATTTGCTCTATATAGTTTCAAAGGAAATTAAAAGCAAGAAGGTGGAAGGGTGTTCCCTATGTATTCATGAGGTGTATTCATGGTTGTAGTGATGGTTCATGTATTCATTGGTTGCAGTGATATTCAGAGCTTCTGATACTTGATTTCTGTGAACATCTGCACAAATAAGGTTTTGCTTATAAAGTTGTTTTCCAAACAAGATGCATGAAAGAACAAACCTGCTGTGGCCATGTGGCTCTTGAGACTCAAGAGACATCTTGTGTGATCCAGTAGAGAAGGTGTGGTCAATTTGATTGTTAGGAATTTTCAGAATTGCTTACAATTGTGGTAGAATCTCTGAGGAGATTCCACCTTGCTGAAACCAAAGTGCCTCGCTGAAACCCCTTTCTGTGATCTGGGTGTCTATCTCCAGTAGATACTCCTGGAAATCTGAGTTATGTCAGACAATGAAAGAGTAGAAATTAATGTGTGCCAGCAGATCAGTAACACAATATAAATATCAATTCATTACAGAAAAAAAGTAAGCTAATGGTATGAGAAAGAGATGCATTTGCATCAGGAACATAAGTACTTTCCACAGCATTGCTTCCTACACAGGACATTGATCCTGTGCAGATTTTCTCCTTAGACCACAAATTAGGACAGTTGCTTGATAGACCTGGGAAAAGATACTAGTACCTTCAGAATGATTGACTGATATATTTTTGTATTGTCTAGCATATCTCCCCTTTATCCATGTGCAGCTTATTTAGTAAGATTTAATAAGCTCAGTACATTTTAGTTCTAAGATTTAAAAAACAGAAATAAATATACCCTGGAATGCAACAGAGATTGTAAGGGATATCACACTCTTAACCTTGTGATCCTTGATTATTATAGTGTGGATAATAAATTGACTAATTTTGTCTACAATATGGTTTGTCAGTATCTGCAAAAGTAATACGTTTTGAATTAAAATATTCCAATTAATCTAGTCTTCATTGCTTTTTATTCTCTTTTTCTTTTTACAGAGTCTTAAAATACATTTATTTAAAGATTATTTTAATTATTTCATTAAGCTTTTTAAATATCCTCATCTGATTTTTTCCTGTTTGGAAGGCAAAAGAAAAAGGTATTTCCTACATCAGAGCTACAATGATAGGTCAAACAGATTTCTCCTACATAGTAAAATCAATGACATGCATAACTAGTCTGAAATTAGATAAATAATCTAGATTTTGAAGGTCAACAGCATGCCTGTGGGAGAGAAAAATGTATGCAAGAAGTACCGTTCAAGGCATTTCCACGTATGTTTGTTCTGGAAGGTCTGGTTACGGATGTTATTCTCCAGTGAATTCCCAGAACAGGGAGCAGTGATGAGTTGTGCCTGCCCAGATGACTCTAATTAATAACTCAGTTGTGACTACAGAAACAACTCCAGTAGGTGGGCAGAGAGTGATAAATGTAGCCTTACAAGAATGCGTCCGCTGCAGCCAGACATGAGCTGTGATATGAGCTGGGGGAAAGTTGGGGGAGGAAAGGGAAAGAGAGGAAATCCATGCAAGGAATGGCTCTAGCCTGCCTGTGTGAGAGAATATTACTGAGTAAAATCCCCTGCAAAAAAGCTGGTGGTGAGTAAGCTTGGCTGTGGGGATTGATCAGCCTTTTTTCCCTCTGTCAAAGGAATTGCTGCATTTTAATCCTGCCTGCAAACATCTTAAAATTATTAACATTACCATTAGCATATTTGACTTTCATATGTGACTTGATAGGCTTTGAAACTCTACTATGTCCTGGCTGCAACATGAAGACAGCGGAAATGAATGAAAAAAGAGAACAGAGAGTGAAAAAACGTGGTGATGGTGGTGGTGATGAAATAAAGAAGAAAGTGTTGGTTTGGGGTGACAGAAAACTTTTATTAAACCAAAAATCCAACAGGAAAGAGTGGAGTGTATTTGTAACATGTTGGCAAGCTTTAAAGTAAATGAGTTCTCCTAGGGCTTCAGATCGTTGATTTTTTTCCATTTTGAATTATGAACAGCACTCCCAAGTAAAAAGTGGAAAACTTTACTTTAGAAAACATTGAAGTGCTTTGATGTTACAGCCTACAATTTTTTCCTCAAAACATTTTGTCAACTTCAGCCCAAAAATTCATGAAATCACATTTTTGAGCTTATTATCTTCTGAAAAGAATTTGCCCAGCTGTATTTTCAGACTTTGGTGATGAAGAATACATCTACATCCTTCAAGTCTCAATGCATGTTTGCTGAATTGATATCTTAAACATTATTAATGCATTGCAGTTACAGCAAGTTTCAGACATCCACCGCACTGTTGTATTCCAGAAAGCACTTCTGGTTATAACAGTTTCTAGGGATAGCAATTCTCAAGGAGGCCCATCCTGAATTGGTTTTCCTCTATCTCTGAGTTTCATTACCTCTAGATTTTCCAGTGGAGATGTGGGTCACTGTTACACGAATTTAGTTTACTGAAAACCAGCTTATTTTAAATCACCTTCTTCAAGGATGACAAACAGACCACAGATTTCCCCATGGCTGAAGTACAGAGATCCACTGAGCTAAGCAGAACAAGTCCACTTTGACCAAGTGCTCCACTTTGACCAGCTGGGCTAAGTTGCAATTATATTTAAGCACAACATGTAGGAAGTATTGGAATGGAGACATCATCTGTCTCTTCCAATGTATATTATACCACCTCTAACATAAGGAGAGAAGACCAATATTTGCATTCCCAACTTTACCACGCCTGGTCAGTGTGACCATGCCATTGCAAGCTATACATATTGCTGAGGCAGCAGCAAACACACAGCCGCAAGATGGACAAGACTGACCCCTCTCCTGAAGCTGGCTGGAGCAGATTTAGATAGAACCAGACAAAACACTGCAGAGAATCCCATCTGCTGTGTTCCATCATTGAAACAAAAGAAGAGTATCTTCATTTTGCACAACTTCCTAGGAATTTGAGAAATGAAGTGGGTGCCAACACATTATACTTCTGAACAGTTGTTTTGCTGCTATTTAAAAAAAAAAAAACAACACCAAAATGCTCTTTGCTTTGCCTCCACCTTTGTGCTCTAAGATAATGTCAGAGCCTGCTAATTTCTTCAAAACCTGTTCATACCCTTCCATTAACCTCAAAAAATGTCTTTATTTGCAAATTTTTAGAATGCATGAAATGTTATACACTTGATTTCTGCTAATACTCTATACCTGTATTTTATCTGCCAATTACAGCAAATAGAAAATCTAGACAAGCATGAATGCAACAAGATAATGTCTTTTAACAGTAACTAATAAAATCATAAAACAAAACATGTTCTATTTAAGGGATAATGCTCATGGCACTTGAACACATCAAGTAATAGGCTGTGTTTGTAGTTGATTAAATGTCAGAGTGAATCTGAAACATTTGATAATTGCAAAAATAATTTCCTGCAAGTATACTAATAAGATGAAAAGATACAGTTTCACATTTTGTGAGGTACAGATGAGAACACCCTGCACTTACAAGAAGAAGGAAATGTTTGCTCCATGGCCGATAGTCTGCTGGTGAGCTATGTGGATGAGGTCAGGCATCAGCTGAGCAATGGGTGCTGTATACACCTGTGACAGCATTCCTCTGTTCCTATACTGTGCCAGTGCTTTCACAGGGCAAAAGCCACACTGATTTCAGCATGGATGGCTTTGTTTCTGAGAAATGAGAGATTACACTAAACACTGCTGTCAGTCACTGAAGCAAGGCCATGAAGCACATTGTGACAGTGTACGGACAGGTCAAGCTAACAGCTCTCTGCATCTTGAATTTCTTCTCATGATTATAGTCTGATAAATTAATCTTTGAGTCTTCCCCTGTCTCAGTCTCAAGTGCTGCTGAGAAGGTTCACCACAGAAAGCTGAATTTTAATCCCAAGATAAAACAGAAAAGTCCTTGTTGCATGGCATTAGTTTACAAAGGCTTGTAGGCTGTGCATTCTTAAGTATAATTATTGTCAAATGTGCGTGGAAAGAAGACATTTCATTTACTTTTCTTTTGCAGAACTGTAAACAGCTCAATGATTTATTATAAACTTGCTGTCCTTCCTCGAGTCACAGATCTCAAGTTTCCATGTATAAATATTAATGGCAGCAATCTGTTTGGTGTAACGTGTAAGCTGCTTGATCACACAGGCCCATATTTTCTGGGCCCAACCTCATTTGCTCACACTTGAGATTCCGCACCCTGTTGCGTTGCTGATACGTGTCAGACTCCTTTTAGAGAGAATATTGTGCACTCTGGGGCTCACGATTGGCTCTCATCCTTCTCCTGTCATCATGCAACTCTATAAAGTGTCTTGAAATGGGAGAAATCTGGCTAACAACATCTCAATGCCAGATAATTATCAGACGGTAACTACCCACGCTGATTACCACTCAAATTAGAGAGGGAGTTTAAAGATGAATTTGTATGTTTGTGTGGGGGTTGAGCTTGTGGCTCATCTCTGCCCAGACTCTTCAGCAGTAGGAAGTGCAGGTATTATATTTCCTCCAGCAAGAATGCTAACTGAGAATTCCTAGCTAGAGCACGGAAAAAGAAAATGGGCCTCAGTCCAGACTGTTTTAAGAGGAAGAAAAAAACCCCAATGTATTTCCTAACTTGGCTTTGGTTCATGTTTAACATCAAGGGAGCTATTGCTGCTGGAGGCTCTGTACTGAAAGTTATTGCATTCATGCGAGTTGCACTGTCTCCCTTCCATTGCCTCTTGGCCAAGTGGTGGTTCATTTCTGGGCTTGTAGCAGTTCAATACACATTACTGGAGGGAAGGTTAGGTCACAGAACCCAGCCTGGTACTTTTTGCCCACTTAATGGGTAAATGCTCTGACTACAGACTGGAGGAAAGAAATGGGAGCTACAGTCAGAGAGTCAGGTAGGAAAAACCCCAGCCAAGTCACCATTTAGCCCTTTAAGGATTTCCAGCTGCTCAGTGCTTTGCTTTATAGAAGAAACATCAAAGGGCCTTGACTATCTTTGTGTTGAACTCCTCACAAGTATAGATGACTATATTTTTAAGACATCCTTCTGATATAGGGCACAAATTTTTACTGAGACTTCTGCTGATGTTTTACCAAGCTGCTGCATCTATCAAGGGAAATCAGAATATTACTGACAAAGGCATTAATCTTACACCTCAGATTTTTAACTAGATGAACCTGTATTCAAGCTGGATTCTTTCAATCAAAGCATTTGCAACAAGGGGATCTGTGGACAGATGCAGAAGGTAAGAGCCACCATTGTACACTGGCCCATTTACAACAGAGTAATTTCATAGCCTCTGCTATTACTAAACGCATCCAAGCCTCATTCTAAAGCATACCTGCAACAGACTTATCCATTTCCAGACTTTAGAGGTGGTGTGGGTCCTGATGTCGTTAGAAACTTCACTGTTTACATATTTTAGAAAACAAAGGAATAATCCTCGTAGGCTACATGATTCTCTTATTCTATTATTTAAATGATTTCCACACTTCTAATGTTAATTAGTTGTGTGCTCAGGCTTTCTCTTCTTTTGAGTTGGTGGGTTTGCTGTGTTGAGTTAATGGGTTGTGTTCTCCCCCTGCTGGAATTAGCTGATTTCAGCACATTTGCTGATTTGTCTTTCCTTGAGGATTCTTTGTATCCTTTATTAGTGTTCCCCCAGCTTTGTTTTCCTCTAGTCCCCCTAGGTCTGAGATAACACTCAGACAATAGTACCACCTTTAGCTTATCTCTTATCTCAAGCTCCCATCAGATGGCTTAATTTACAGTCCCAATTCTAGGAATCCATGAAGCCATATCTGGGTGGGGGGATAGGAGAGACAACAGGGGAGGCAGCTTTGATGGTCACAGATGCCCACCACATCTTGGGGTGATCTTTGACACACCTTGCCACAGAGGGAATTTATGATCTTAAGTGTGTTTGAGACAGGCGATTGTGATCTTACACTGTGGAGAGTGGAAAAAAGCACCAAGAAATAGTTTTGTGGTGGATCAAGATGACTGTCTAAATTACCACAATATTAATGATCACTTTAGTTGGAAAGATGAGACTGGGGACTCAATAGGCCCAATTTGTCTCAATCTAGTTGAAACAGGGATGCCGTGCATGTTACTGTTCTAGTGATTTCTGTATCAATATTAAAGAAATCCAGCTGACACTGTGCAATTAAGTATCATGTTGACAAAACTGAATCAGGACCATTTTTATTACCTTTACATGTGGGTATCTGCGTGTTAAGATGGTTAAAGCCATCACATCTCATTTCAAGGTGTATGATTGTCATGACACAGGTCAGGTTTCTCAGCTGACTTTAGATGACATTCCCATCTCTGCTAATTATGTAAACTTACAACATTTTCCCTTATAGAGCAGTCAAAAACTTGGAGTATTGCTTCAGTTTATGAATTTGGGATTTTTAAATTTGTTCTTTTAGGAACTTCTGCTGGCATAACTTAGTTTATAGCCCTATTAGCTTGGGTTGCTAAAGTGTTACACAAAATAACAGTAGCATTCAGACAGATTTCTGAGGTGCAGAGCCATAAATTTTGACAGCATTTTATTTGATGAAAGTAAATAGTGTCATTTTCCACTTTATGAACTCCATTTGACATACACTCTGATCTTAAAAAATTTATTGCATTTGAGAATGGAGAAGATGGGCTGCTCAAATTCTCCATGACCAATAATTTATCAAATCTGTCTCCTGTTTTTTTCTACACTTACAAAAGCCTGTTCTGCTAATGTCTTCCAGTGTTTAATGCTAATGGGCTATATTTGGGGTATTCTATTATCTAAGATATGTGATAAATATTAAGCATCAAAGATGTCTACTGAAAGGGCAACAAGATTTATTATTAATCAAAAGAATAAATCAGTTATCCCTCTTCTATGGCAATCCTTGTCTATTTAAAAGGGTTGCCAATGTTGCAGTTCTCTCATCTCATTGTTATTGGAGTTCCAGATGTTTCTGTTCCTTAGGGGTTTTAGAGATTTTCACCAATCCTACATTTAACTCACTGGTAAAGGGGCAGATGCTTTCTCTGGTCCAGGGCTCAATGCTCCATGTTGATAACATAATAATGTTAACCTAGAACACAGCCCCATCTTCAATTCCCACTGCCCCATCTGCTAAGTTTCTTCTCTTAACATGATGATAGCATGCAGATTCTTTTATCATGATATGATATCATGTTATTATGATGTACCCATCATAAGCAGAGGCAGCCCTAATTCCATGAATTCACTTTCTCCTGATGGGGAGAACATGATGCTCATTAGTTATTCTAAAGGTCATTCTTTCCTGCATATCACACCAAAAAACCTTTCAGGACTGAGAACAATGTTGTCCATATACATGGGACTGCTGGGAAAGACTACTGGAGGCAATGAAATATTTCCAACTGGAAAGACTTGGTGCCTGTTTCTGGAAAGCAAGTTGAAAATACGACTGTTGTTCCACACCACATGCTTCTCCCTAAGTATCTGGGTAGAGGATACAAGACCTGAGGAACCTTTTATAGAAGTCAGTATGGCAACACCTAGATGAAGAAACACTGCTTTATGTTGATGATACTTTTGAAAATAAACAACAGTGTTAGATAGAGAGGAGAGCTGTGGAAGTCAGATGTCTAGTTGGTACTTGATTTTTTCTGAAATATAACTGTGCTTGGTACTCCCAGCTGGCTTTTCTCCCTCAAGGAAGAAGAATACCCTCACACTGCACCATGACCTCCCAGCCAGGGTTAGGCTAAAATTCTCAAATAGGAGGAAAACAGATTTCTCTCTTTAATATTAGTCAGTTCACAGATCAACATTAAAAGGGATATTGTCCCATCATCACGTTCAACATCCAACTCAAGGAGATGTCTACTTCTTCGACATCTGAAATTCTCACTTGACTAACTTTAGATATTCTGATCTAGCTGAAGCCACTCTTGTCGTACCAGGATTTTAATCCTCATTGCTACCGATGGTTTGAAGTCTATTTACATCTGTATTGCTAAACTAAAATAGCATGAGGAAGGGTAGAAAATTAGAGGAAGAAAACAATGAAAGGATCTTAAATACAGCCTCAAGTTTGATGCAAAAACCTCATTGTGGAGTTAAAACACTTTTGTTATTTTGCTGTATATTTTAGAAGTGAATAATGTCTTAATTCTGGGCCTGTAAACATTTGCCTTTGAGATGTTTAGAAACCTTGGTCTCTGCCACAACATAATTATATAGCACTGAATAATTATTTTACAGTCAATTAAGTACATTAAATGTGCATATTTAGGAAACCTGATTTAAATGTCATCTGTACCATGTTACATCTCTACCATATATCACAGTTCTTCCATCTGAACCAGAGACCAATTACTTTGCTAATGAAGCTCAGGGGTTCAGCCAGCTTCTGAAGGAGTGCTTGAAAGTTTTGTTTTGTAGTGGAAATTATGCCAGCCACCATAATGGGGCTTGGCTCTTGGTTTCTGCTGATTCCATAAAGCCAAAGAGGAAATTCTTCTGTAAAGTTTTCTTTTATTAGCACTACAACTCAAACTGGATACTCAACTCAAACTGCCTCCAAATAGGAACCCCGAGCCCTAAAGTTTTCTTATGTAAAGAATTAAATTTTTCAATCACATAGTCTATCAGTTAATAAACCCCAACATTTTCATAGCAGACCAAATTCATGGCATGCACAGGTATTCAGCTTTTGATAATGGCTGAATGATGGTTTATGAAAGCTCTTATTAAGAAAAAGAACATATTCATTTAGAAGTCATCCAGTGTTATGGGAATTTCTCCAAATGTTATTATAATATTAGACGGATGATTAATATTATGGCACACATAAAATTCTTTCATCTTTTCTGGGACACAAGTTATTTTCGGTCTATAACTGATGTGCATGTGAAGAGGAGAAAGATATCAATGCAGGAAGGAAAGTGAGTTTTTCTGCTTTCCCTCCAAGCATTCTGACTGCACTACTTACGTACAGAAGATCTGAATTAGACTAAGAAAGGGGTGCAACTGACTTCAAACCAAAGCAGAACAAGAACAAACTAAAAAAGTGAAATGCTATTACTATTATGACTCCTACTACTATTACTAGGAAAAAAAAATTAAGCTGAATCCTTTAAATAAATGTCAGACATTACTTGAACCAAGTCCCAGATCGTCTTGTCGTATGGAGATCTAGTTCTTCAGCATTTCCCCCGAACATATTTAATTTTTAAAAAGTCTTTTAATGAAACACTTCCCCCCTACCCTTTACCTTATATGCTTAATATCTACTGGGTTTTTACCGTTATCGTTTACAGTAGGCAAACACAGTAGTGAACAATGCAATAAAAAGAGCCATCAACCACTTGGGTCTGTTATATTTAGCAAGGCAGATGCTCTGTTAGTAGCACTTGGCTCCACTTAACATTGAAAATACAGCTGTATTATGGGGAAGAAGTAGGAAAAATTGTAATTTTACAAGGCTCCTAACCTGTTCTGAGATCAGTCCCAGTAAATATTTCTCTGAAAAATCTCTGTCACATTAGATTTTTGTGAAAATACAGGTATCACTCTGTCAGGGATGTCAATGCTAAATGACAAGGATGATCTTTTTTGATTTCAATGGAATGTTTTCAGCTTGCATAACCAAAGACTGGCAACTTCTTTTAGAGTGTCTGGAATGTTCCCTCACTTGTTAGCTCCTCAAACAAAACATCCTTTTCTTCATTCAAGTAAGAAATGGATTTAAGACATTTTCCTGAAGCAACCTGGACTGTCCCTGTTTTTCATCAGGAGCTAGCAACCCAGTAGAACGAGTATTCAGTGTGATGAATTGGGTGTGGGGTGAAGGAAAAAGACGAATGAGCACCGACACTGTCAAGGCTTCTCTGGTAGAAAATGTTAACGATGTGCTTGGAGTTTCCTGATAAGTCTGTCAGATGGCCCATTACTGGGAAATATCTTCCCTTCTGACACCATGCTGATGTGATTGTGGAGGCAGAATTGGGAAGTAGTGGCACTTGCAAAATACAAATTGCTGGGGTTTTTGCTGTCTGGAGTTCAGATAAAGCATTGAAACAAAAGTTTCTCCGCTTTCACGCTCAGAAATGCAGTCACTGTACCTAAGCACGAACAAGGTGGATGGGGCTGTGCAGCAATTCAGACTGATTTGCAGGAGTACAAAATCAACGAGTTGCACTCCTGCCTGTACAAACAGAGCTTTATTAAGCTACTGCATGAAGGAAACAGGATCAGGAGCCAGCTCATTGGACTTGCTGAAAACACTTCATAATTACTTGCAATTTTTTTAATATAAGTTAAATGTTAAGAGAAGCTTTGAATCCAGTTGCTCAGAGCAAACATCTCCCAAAGCTGAGCAAAAAAAAGGAGAAAGGGGCCAACCCTATTTCCTGATTTAGGTGTGAAATTATTTCTACATTCTTTTAAATTTAGGCAAAAGATTAGCAATATCTGTCACAGATTGCTGAGGACTCTCCATTAACTCCAGAGGCCAAAGCACTTTCGCTTTGAGTGGATATGCTATTTCTGCTCTGTAACATTAATTCTCTACTCAAAAGCAATAAAATTCCTCTAGTTAACCTTGAAATAAAACCAGATTGATTATTTCTGACATGTGGTATTCAAATCAACACCCTGCTGTGGAAGAGGTATTGAAGAAGGGCCTCTATCTTAAATGAAATATTGTTTCCCTTGTGTAAGGAAGAGATAAAAATCCAAGAAATGCAAACTCTGGCAATTTGATAATCAAGAAAAAGAGATAGCAGGGGCTTGACCTTTCAGCCAAGCACAATATCTTTTCTAGCAGTTGTATTTGTTGAAATGCTGCCAATTACTACAGACTAGCCATTGCTTTCATCCAGCTGCCTTCCTGCCATCACTCAGCACAGGCAGTTTAAATACTGGCTGGAGAGGGAGGAGCTGAACTGAAGATGAATGATCTCTCTAATCCCCGGTCCATCCTAGAGGAGCCTTGTTCCTGGTGTGGAGGAACCCTTTTTGCCTTTGCATGAACACAGCCCAGCTCCAGCTCTTAGGTGGACTCAGTTTCCAGGCAGGAGTAAAGCAGCACTGAGGTTACAGTGTGAAAACAGGCGTTGTATTTTCAGGTAAAGGAACACAGCATTGCCATTCCAGCTCAATGGCAAGTAATAGCAAAAGGAAACCCCAGACACTTCCCTGTGTAAGTGTAGGAGCAGCTCTGGAGGGCTTAGTAACTCCAGAGCATGCTATAATTTTCTCTCTCAAAGTTGGTCTGGGAGCGTATGAGCATCTTTGCAACTGTGACTACATAATATTCTCTATAAAAGACTTTGTCCTGGGAAAGGAGTCAGAATAGTCCACTTGTGAGCTGTCCAAAGGGTATTTTTAAAGTGTAAGATCTTGATGTTAGTGTACATTTTGTAGAGTCACTGCATCTTTTCCAACTGCTAGAGCATGATCCAACCTCCATCAAAGTGATGCTTTTTCTCATAGGGATGTGAAAGAAACTGTCAAAGAAAGACTTTGCGTGTAAACATCCTAATTCCAAATCTGAACAGTTGATATTCACCCAGAAACACACTATTTTTTGTAAAGTGAGTGCACTACAGAAAATCAAAACTGAAATAAAACTTGGAAAGTCTTTGGCAATTACAGTTTCACACAGACACAAAACATGCAAAAGATGGAGAAGTTTTCAGAATCAAGAAATGGGAGCTGATAAAAGCTAGAAACACAAATATCCGTGGAATTTATTCTGCTCCCCAATAAGTATGATTTTTAACACAACAACTATACACTGCTGTGTCTTTTCCCCACAGGACACCACACTCCTCCTCCAAAGCAAAGGAAGAATATTATCTGTGGATGTATCAGGCTTGTGGAGTGAAGGAGGCTGTTGTTTGTGGGTTTGCCTTCTTCAATTCGATTAAAACCTTGCCAAAAAAATTCTGGCATATCTGTACTTTTTAAAAATTGCTCCACCAGATGGTTATTATTCAGCTTGTGGGGGAGGCACCGGGGGAGTTGTTTAGGAATCCAGAACTTCTGTGTGCACATGTCACCAAATTAATAAGGACTGTTTCTCTCCAAGAAGAGCTTGTTTGGTACAACGTACGGGCTGGAAATAGCAGTGCAGTGCCAGTGTCTGCTGTAGTTACCTTGTACTGGCTGTGTTCCACCAGGAATGTGGGATGTGCCACACAGGCAGGCATCTGGTAAGAGGCGAGGACGTAGGACATAGGAACTGCACGAGGGATGTCAGACATAGAAACTGCACCAGTGATTTTCAGCCAGCCCACGACAAGGCTGTTGACTGGGGACTCTTGTAGGGATCCCTGACATCCCCGCACTTCTTGACAATGCCCTGCCATCACTCACCCTGCTACTGGATGAAAGTGAACATTGAGATGTTTCCAAACTTGCTTTGACAAAAGGAGAACTCAAACATATTTCTGGAGCTGGGCCAAGGTCCAACTGTTCCACTGAAGTCCAATAGGGAACGTGAAATTTTAAGTGTGCTGTCCTTCAGATGGGGAATATAGCCTGGAACTGACTTCTCTAAGTTTATATTTTCATAACAAAGCTTTCTGCTGACAAATTCCCCAGAGTCAGATTTTGAATTGTTTTATTTCCCTTTTTTTTTTTTCTTTTATTGCACACTCAGATTTTCACTTCATTTTTCCTTACTCAGATTTTTTTTTTCTATTGGAGGAGAAGAAGAGGTGAACAATTAGAATTTTCATGTTAAGGTTTGAAAAGACTGAACATCTCTGTGTATAGGAGAGAATTTGCAGATATTTTCTTGCTCTGAGACTGATGTTTAGGAGGAGTTTCAGGAGCCAGATTGGTTTCTTTTCAAAGTTCAAATGTTGCATGTTCTGCATGTAGCCTCTAATGAAGAAAATTTCTCAGCTAAAATAAAAAGAAAAATTAATTAAGAAATAAAAGCATTCTAATACAAGTGCTCAATATCTTGGGAATATGAAGACTTATATTTTTAATGGCTAGTGATGAATGCAGAATTGTTTCCTCATATTACTGCGACAAAGACATGCAAAAATTCTGTACCTCTGCACACAAAAACAGTGACCAAGGATTCATATAAATAGACTGCCATGTGTTTATATCTTCATTCAGTTCCTCAGGTAGGTGCATCAGAGCCCAGTTTTAGCTTGGCTCAGTGAACAGGAGCCAGCAGATGTTGAGTCTGACAGATTTGTTTCAGCCTGGTTTTGTCTGTCTTGGAGTCATGCACTGTCCTTTTTCTGGGTCCAATTCTGAGCCACTGAAGCCAGGAGTTATATCTTATCTTTAACAGGGGCTAAGGCAGAATCTGTAAGATGTTGTGTCAGAAAGCGGTCTAGGTACTCCAGCAGCACTAGCAGTTATTATTAAAGATAATTGCTTTCTGTAGACAAGGACTATATTCTGTAAAGCAGCTGGTTCCAGCTGCGGGTGCAGAATACTTCTGCTACATGCACCTTCAGCTTTACTTCACACAATAAATTTGAAGAAATGCTTGTGTAGGTGGGGTCTTCCAAAGCGCTCATCACTGTCACAAGTCTGCTGGCACTGGTGTCAGTAGCATACTCCCTCTGGAATTCAGACAGATGATACAGGCCAATGCTAAGTGCTTCTGAAAATCCAAACCTTACAATCCAGTTATTTGAATGAATCCATTTCCTTGGAAAATGGAAAACTAAACAGGAATTTTAAAGGCTATGCTACTGTCATCATAAATCTTGCACACTCACCTAACATCTTTCAACCTAAAGAGTATAAATATGCTTAGGCTGTACATGGAGTGCTTGGATATCCTGATTAACAAGCGAATGCATCAGTGAATTCTGCTTGGCAGAAATGTGTTGGCAACTCTGACATACATCAGTTGCTGAGTTACTGGACAGTGTCTGCAGCTGAGCCTCTGAGCAAGAACATCAAGATGAATCCCCGTTCTTAGCTATTATCTCACGAGAAGTTTAATATCCATGCAAAAAAGCCACAATGTCACTTTTTGAACTCTTGTCTGGCAGATCCCAAATCACTGTTTACCTGCTTCTGCAGAATGAAGACATAAATTGACCCTGCCAGGATAGGTAGGACAGGTAGTTATGGATTTTAGGGACTGGTAAGCGTTCATCCCCGTACTTCATAGGGCACACATTTTCCTCTCTGAACAGTGGAAGAACATTGAGATTTTATGTGCATGGAAGGACAGAGAGAGAACTATTATTATTATTATGCCCTCACAAATTTTTATTCTGTGGCAGAAGACAAATTACCAAAGTCGGCAGGAATGAACTCACACACTAAAGGAGCAAGAACGACAATATCACTGACTCTGTAAAAACATGTGATTCCTCCATATTATATGTCATAGACATTGCCTTATATCTGTTTTACAGTGCATTGCATAGGCTCCTGAACTCAAGCAGTACCTGGAAAAAAAGGCTGCCAAAGCAAGAGTTATCTGCCAGAGGAAAGGGAGAGAGCAGGAGGGAAAAATCAGGGAAGGAAAGGAAAGATTCATATTCTGTGACCTACCACAGTAAAGAGGCAAGGAAAAAGTTACCTAAAATGTGGAAAAGGGAAATACATTTGGTGAGTGGAAAATAGCTGCCAGCTGCAGACTTTCAGAGTGAGTTTTAAATATTGCTGAGAGTACATTGCTCAGAAGTTAACTGAATCTTCTGGGCATAAAATTTCATTTAGCATGTTGCATTAAAGTGTTGCAGCTTTTTGCAAGAGTGGGAAAGTTTCTTACACAGGCTTGTATGTTACACCCCTCGTGGTATCTGGCAAGTTTGTGCATAAAGGATCTGACATGCATCTCCCAGGTTATTCCTCCGTCCAGCGAGGCAGCCGCATGTACGAAAACAATGGCTAAACTTTATATTCTCTTGGTGTTTATTTCTTTTGTACTTTTCTTATTAGATTAGGAGCAAATTTAGAAACAGCTAGGAAGTAATATTTTTCCTCTGCAAAACCTCAGTCAAAAGCAATTTATTTTGTTTTCATAGCCAATTGCAACTGCAATATATGAGACTTTTGCCATAAACCTGATGTACTTTGATTAAAAATATAATTAGTGCAAATTTCCATTTAATTTAAAAGCTATTTTAAATAGGAAAAAAATTCCCCACACAATTTCTTAACCAAACTGAATAAAAATTATTTTCTTACTATAATACAGATTTACCACAGCACTTGTCACCCTGAAGGACTTCAGACTTAGCAGTCAGGCCTTAGTGGGAAGTAGCCTGGGAAATATTTAACAGCATACCAAAGGCAGTGGATGTGTTCAGGTCAGAAATAGAATCTTTCAAGTGATATAAAAGAGGATATTTAAATATAAGAATATTATTTCAGTTGGAACCTCAGCCTTGGCACAGGCTCGTATCTTACCTGAAGGTGGATTCTAATTGCTTAACATGCCAAAATTCTTTTTCTGAGTAGTCAGCAAGTAGGTGCAAAGATGAGCATTATAGGCCTGTTCCCCTACCATTCAGAAATGTGCCAAGTCTTGTTAACTTGTCCCTTTAAATGTGTATCAGAAGGGTTAAATACCAATTAAAGGCCTTTGAGAAAGTCAGAATGGATAAAAACCCAAAACCTATTTGGATCTGAATTTTAAATGCATGATAAAGCACTGATGGGGTATTTTATTAGGGTTTTGGAGATTTTTTTTTTATCTTTTTTTTTATTTTGTAACTGAGAAAATTTGACAATTTTAGCTGGGAAGTTTTCAGAGGCTTGTTAATTTACTGCTCTGTTTTTCCATGCCTTCTGTGTGCAGCTGCAGAGCATTATTGTGTCAAATGTATTGAAATGAGGCACTGATTTAGTTAGAGAAACTCTGCAGGAACTGATGAAAGCAATCTCTTGAAAAACGAGGGAAATATGCTTCTCCAGAGCTCTTAAAAGGGACATTTTGACAATGAACCAAACAACTTGGAAATGCAAATGAAAACCCACAAAGCTGCTGGCTGGTACTACCTAGGTAGTTATCCCTCTGTAATGTCATAACATCATAACTCAATACTCTCATCTCATTCAGAATCCATTCACATGTGTTTAACCTGAGGTCAGACTTTAGGCCTTGCTGATTTCCCTGGGAGGTAAATCCATGCCTAAGTTCACAGCAAATATGAGAAATACAAACACCATTTTGAGATGCAGGAGATATGGAAGACGGTGTGTGAGTATGCCTCTTGCGTTTGACAATATTGTCCTTGCACTATAGGAAGCCTGAACCTTCACAGGTACGCAGGCACCTTTGATCCTAACGGTGTCGCTGGGAATTAGACATTTAAATAACTCTTGAGAACCAGAACAACACTGCTAAGGTATTTAGGCAGCTAATGGTGCAATCCACACTGCCTGCTAGGATTTCCAAGCTTGGTAATGTACTTAGTTTCAGCTGGTTTAAAAAAATACCCAAACATTGCAATTCAATAAGTCACATGCCTTCTAGCAGCAATAATGTTGTTTCCTTATGAATGCTTCCTTATTGAAAGTGTCCCATTGAAATAAGTATCATATGATTTGTGTAATAACATGTTGCACATCTGTTTTTGTAGCTTCATTTTGATTAAGGGAATGTGAGACACTACAATATTTTCATTATCTTTTCGCGTTGTGTGATCTGAAAAAGCTGCAAAACATTTGAAAAGAAAATAATCTAGGTGTCTAGTCTTCATAGTGTGTAGTAGAGCTCTGTAGCAGTGCTTTAACTGAGCACACATGATCATTCCTTGAGGAAAGAACAGGAGGGTCAGCAGTGCAGTGAGCAGGTGACCAGCTTTTGCAGGCAAGCACCCCATGTGCAGTGAGTTTTAGTGCACTTGTATTAAATATCGCTGGAGTTTTGGTGTTTTAGGAAGAACTCACATGCATCTTACATGTTATCCTGATCACAATCAAAATCTGAACAAATACCAGAGTGCCCTCTTCTCTCCTCTTCCTTCCTCACCAAATACTATAAATGTAAAAGTTGCCCTAACAGACACTCTACCTCCTCCGAAGTTCCAAGGAAGGCAGAATTCCCCTTGGCTTCATGCATCCTGATGCTTCTCTGCAAACCCCTACCCACAGCTTCCTGCTGTCTAAAGGGTTGAAGTCCCTTACACTCTTGACTTCACTTCATATAGGCACAAAAGTTTTACTTGTCAATATAAATAACTCAACTCACTTAAAATCCTGTTAAATTCTTTTCCTCAACAATTTCCTGTGACGTTGAATTCCACGGACTGATAATGTGCTACTTCAAAACACTTTCATTTCTGTTCATTTCACATTTTCTGCCTGTCAATTTAATTAACTTGTCTCTTGTAATTGTGTTATGGGGCTGGGACTGGCTATGGAGGAGTACCAGATATCTTTGCCCTAAACTATTAATTATTTTGGGTGGTCATTCTTATAGTCTTTCTTTCCAAACTAAATAGGCTTGATTATTTCAATTTTTCCTAATATTTAATCTCTCTTCTACCCTCTTATTCCCTGTGTGTGTAAAGCTTTACAATCTGTAGCACACAGGAGTTTGGACTTGACACAGACTACCCTGTGCACAGCATTAAGGGGGAGAAAAAAGTAGCACCAAATCATCAAATCCTAATCTATTCCAATATTTCCTTTAGCAATCCTTGCAATTTTTATAATTTTGCCCAATCACTTCTTTGTTCTGAAATCTCAGCAGCACGCCAGCCTGCTAACGATAAGTGCTAGATCTGTTCCTGAAATACTCTAGGTAATTTAGATCTCTAGGTAATTTAGATCCCAGCAGTGTGTGAAAAATAATTAGGCTTTTTCTTGCACTCCATATCACTTCACATTTATCTAATTTAAACTCTAGCTGATACCCAACTGCATTGCTGATAGGTTTATTCCGTCCTGTTTGTGCACAGGTAACAGCTACCCTAGTTGCTCTTGTTTTGTCAACACTGAATTAACAGTGCCTTTCTTTACTCCCCAGAGGTAAAGTTAAAGGGATGATGGGGTTAATTTCAGATACTAAAAGGTGAGGTATTCGATAATTATTTGACCTGTAATTTGCTTCATACAGAATGTCTGAGATATGTGCAATCCAAACTTGTCACACAAGTGTTACTATCAGTGTACATAAGGAAGAATGTGTGAAGTTTTATTGTTTGTTTTTTTAACTTTTCCAATTTCTTTATCATTTTTGCTAGCAGAACAGTGACAGGACAGTTCTTAGGTCTCCATGACCTGTTTGACCTAATCGTAGATCATGTCTTCTTTCACACTCACTTATCAAAACTTCTAATGAGGTTTCTTCAAAGCTATTAAAAAGCTGTGTTTGGGTTAGAGGAAAAGGGGACGATAGTGACTAAGAGCTAATGCACAGACTACCAATGTATGCTTCATTTCTGTATTAACTGAGTGAAGCACGGATGTTTTAACTAAGCTTTTTTTCAGATTTTTAATTCATTGGAGCTTTAATCTAAAACATCCACTGGTAGGTGCATATGAATTAAAAGTAAATGTAATGGCCAAATGAAGTAAAGTGTTGTAAAACTACCTCAGTGTTTTTCACATTGTCTGTTACCATAGCATCTAAACCATTATGGCATAGCAGCACCTGCAGCTGGTGCTAGCTCTGAGAATACTTCTAAATTCTTTAGTAAGAAACTTCTAGATTTTATATTAACAGGTTTTCAAGCCATTCTTATTAGCACCTTTTTTTTTGCTTGTGGTAGCAGATTTTTGCACAGACCTGACAGGATTTTGTAGTCAACAAAAAGAGAAGCACCAAAGATGCAGCCGGTTTTCAATCTGGGGTCATTGCCACTCCTGCATGGGCTGTATGAAATCCATGTTCACCAGGCTGTTCAAAGTGCAGCAAGTACCCTTCATACCATGCAGTGCTTGGTTTAATTGCCTGAGGTACTTATTAGTATCATATTCACTGTTGATGAACTAAAGTGCCTTGCTGTGTTAGCAGTTTGATCACTGACAGCGAGATAAACTGGCAACATTATTTTTTGTGGCTAGCAGTATTTACTAAGCATTTGATGCAGATTAGGTTGAATGAGGTTACTTTGACATTGTTACCTTGAGAGCATCTCAGGTTTTTAAAGAAATGGTCATTGGAAAGAAATTATGATCTGCTAAGATGGATTGAGATAGTGTAGGTCCTTCAGAGGACTTCCAGTTTCTAAGGTTACGTGTCTTTCTTCAACTCACCTCCCTTGAAAGCAAAACAGTCAGGTTTTTGTCTTTTTTTATAAGGAAAATATAAACCATGTAGTTTAGGCATACGAGATTCTGTCTGAACCTGCAGAAAGCCTGAAATGGCCAAAATGGGCTATTGTGAAATGCTTCAGTCAGTCAAATTGTACACACAAGAAAACAGGGCAGAGCTTGACAGCGTGTGGTGCCAGTACTTTGTAGGAATAAGACTGCCATAATCTGTCATGGACAACAGTGTGGTGATTGAGCTGCTGTACTTAGAAGCCCATTCCTTTCACTCTGTCCCAAGAGACCATCAGAAGAGGAAGCTCTTGGCTGGGAAGCTGCTGAAACAGGAATAGTTGAGCCAAGGCTGCAAGAACAGGAATAGATAGCCTGGATGTAAAAATGAGCAGGGAAACTTATATTGTCCTATTTTGACTCTAGCTGCTGTAAACTAAGAGAAAATCAACAGTCCTGGTCCAGTGATTAAAGCAAGACCATCTGGATAGATACTGACTCCCAAACACCAGTGCCAGCTCACACATCTTTAGTAAATATTTGCGGATGGATTGCCCAACTCATCCAAGATCTCTATTGGAAACATTCACTCTTCTGGAACTATAGGAATTGCTGAGCTCAAGGAATTTACTCCTGCATTTTTTCAGTCAGTTTTTACCTCAGTCCTCCTTCTGATGGACTTTTGAGAGCTGAGAGCTTTTTTTTAATCAGAGATTTTTGAAGAATTGCCTTTTCTTGTGAAATACCTTACACTTGGAGATTTTAGGAATACCACCATTAAACATTTTCGTGCCAATGGTTTGGAAAAAGAAACCTGTAAATCTCACCCTGTGAAGGAACAACAGTTCATTTCTTTTGTAAAGAAGCTGACTGAAAAGAGAGTGTTTGATAAGGAAATCTAGTCCTTATATTGACTATAGGCAGCTAAGGAAGTACCATGGTTATCTTCATGTGGTACTTCCCGCCTGCCTTATACAAAATGGCATGGTCTGCCTCTGCAGGGAAATGTCTCTCTCCACAGTCTAAAGAAGAAGCCTGATTGACAAGCTTAGCCAAAATCCCACCTGGACCTGCTAGAATAACCACTTTAGGATAAGAATGACCATTTAAATATTCAGCATAAAAATGGGGTATCACAGCCTCTTTCTGAAAACAATTCTTAGCAGTGCTTAAAACACAGTCCTTACATGGTGATTAAGCCAACAGACAAAGATCTACACTGTCTTGATCCACAGTGACTACATTGAACAGGCTGATGGAACTTGAAGAACATGCTACCTGTCCTGGCTGCAGGACAGAGACCACTTCCTTCATAAACCACACAACCTAAGCCCAACTTCAGCAGGATCAGCCTAGCTCTGACAGATGTTGTCTGTTCACATACCAACACCACACATGATGGAAGCCACTAAAACTACCCTGAGTATGTACAACGTGGAGAGTAATCCTCAGAAATCCAAATCACTCAACCTCTTTTCATTTTCACACATAACTTCACTTTCCATATCTGACAGTGAGGGCACAGCTGCCTCATGCAGAGGATTTTGCAATATGTTAGTCTTGCAATGAGACACCTTGTAAAAGATATTTGAAATGTCTATTCCATCATGCTTCTGCTTATAGCTATGCCATACCTCAGGTTATATAAATGACACCTTGTTGGAGGTTGGGAATTTTTTCCATCCTTTGGCTAGAGATACCTTAACGAGCCTTAACGACTGGGTACTTAAGAGATAACAACTGAGTACCTAAGGGACAAAAACGCACTTAAGGGACTGAAAACTTAGCCAGGTGTGGCAAGAGAAGAAAAAGGTGGCTGGCTGTGGGCAGAGACACACTTGTTCCCGGGACTTGTTGGAGGAGACAGCTGCTGTTTCTTCTTCCCCTTCACTGCTGCCGCGGGAGCTCAGCACTGCCGGGTTTTTCTTCCTTGCTGGAGTCTCTGCTACCCTTTTGTTCGCCCGCTCGAGTGGACAAGCTCTGCCGCCCAGTTTGCTGCCCTGAGATTCCCTGCTGCAGCTCCGCTCGCCATGCAGCCGCCTCGCCCTCCGCTCCGTCTGCCATCACCGAGGAGCTGAGCTCGCGCCACAGCGCCCCCTGCCGGCCATGACCATAACTGCACCAAAGGGGAGGGGTGGTGTCTGGCAGCCCAGAGAAAGCTGCCACCGGGTATCTGGTCTGTTTATTTGTTATTGCTGCTGTTATTGTTGCTTGTTTTCCTCGTTATAGATACGAGTAAAGAACTGTTATTCCTTTTCCCATATCTCTGCCTGAGAGCCATTGATTTTGACCTTATAACAATTTGGAGGGAGGGGAGTCATATCCTCTATTCTAAGGCAGGTTTCCTCCTTCCTTAGCAGACGCCTGTCTTCGAAACCAAGACACACCTTTATCATCTGTAGTCTTTCCCTGAAGTCCACCACAAATGCAATGTGTGTTCCCCTGCCAATAAGCATCTGCTTCAAAAGCCCTCCAGCCCTCAGTGTGGATCTTTACTAAACTTACCACTATAGCAGCACTCTGGTGAACAAACACATATAAACAGATTCCTAACACATGAACATCACGTGTAAGAACTGCCCACACATCTTCTCCACTCTTACAGTACCTAGTCCCCCACTGGATCATTACAAGACCTGGAGCTTACATCCCATGCATAATATACTTTAGCAAGCGCATCGAAAGTCCACAAGGAAATTGCGTGTGGATGTTCAATCAATAAGCACCAGAATAAGTGAATAATTGATGGAAAACAGACACGCTCAAAGATCTGAGAAAGAATATTTCTCACAAAACATTCATTTAGTTTTTGCCTTTTCAGTTCTTATCTTCAAGGGAAACCTGAGAAATACTTCAAAATAAGGACCTGGGAACTAAAACTCATAATACGATTGGAAATAAAGAATTAAGTAGAGAAATACTAGTTTTATAGCTAATTTCATAGCACTTCTTGTTTCTGCGACTGTTAATTCTCGCAAGTTCAATTGATGATCAATCACCCCTCTCCTTTTCTCACAGGAGATACATATCATCTGGTTTTTTCAGGTGTTTCTGAGGTACCTGCAGCATTTTCTCTCAAATGATCTAACTGATTAACAAATTCAAAGTGATTGTTCTCAGCCTCCATGTAACTCCAAAGACCTTTGCTTTACTTGAAAGCTTGTCTGTTTTGACTATACCAGTAATTAAAAAGAACACCAAAAAGCAAACCTCCCTCTGGTTCAAATCTTGCCTGGCTTAGGAATACCGTTTTAGAGACAATTATATAAGAGGCAATTTAATATGCAAGTCACAGGATCACAGGTTAGGATTAGAAGGGACTTCTGAAGATCTTCTAATCCAAACCCCAATCTTTTAGAAGCTCAAAGGTTTGCAAAAAGTATTGTGTAAATGTTACACACTGTTTATCAGTCACACCATTCAAACAGATTTTAGTCATCAGAAATTAGATTTCTTCCCTTGGCAAATATTTCTGAACATGAAAACAATTCGTTAAATTAGATAAAGTGCTCTGTGGCCTATGCTTTTAAATAAAGTGAAAATACCCATTGTTTTTCCAGTAGTTGCACTTATTTGCTCAGTTCTGATCCATCTTACTCTTTCTTCTCTGTGGTTTGCTTAGTGACTGAGAAAAAGCGCAATATGGTCCACTTGATGTTCTTGTAATGGGTTGGGTAAACTGTATTTTGAGTATTTGTGTATTTTGTGGCTGGCAGATGCGCACAACATTTATCTGAAGCAGCTGTGGATACAAAGGTAGGTCTGTCTGTTAGTTACTGTTTACATGGGGATATTGGTAATGGCCTTGGTGGTAGCACTGGTTCCGGGCTTTGATATTTGAGGCTTGGCAAACAAGTGTTTTCTTGTCTCTGGGGAATAGGGAAAGTGTGGGAATAGGCTCCATAGTGGGAATGCCCTGTCTTGTGCCTTTATAAAAACGCTTTTCCTTCCTGCGTCTCCCTCTGTTGAGCTATTTGTTTGAATGATTTGTTGGTACTTAAAGAGCAGGCCAGTGTATAATGCTGTCTAATGTCATCAATTTTCTACATTTCAAACACATTTGGATAAACTTTTCAGGGAATAAATATAACACCAAAGCCCAGCAGTTGCAGCTTAAATCACTTGTACACAATGTGGTCTATTTTTTCTTAATGTATCTGTACTTGCTGTGAGGGAATTGGGCTAAATTTGCAACAGTGAAAGTACACTGCATTACATTTACAGGTTTCACAGCCTTGGGCATAGGAGAATTGGAATTGAAATACTTTTCCCCCTTCCCATCTCCTGCATTGACTGGTCTTCTGAGAGAAAAAAAGACTATCATTAATTCAGACAGTGATGAGTGTTGTTAGTTGGCACATCCAAGTCCAGAACATCAAAAAGATAAGCAACATATAAATCCTCCTGCCCTTAAATATGGTAAAACTTAAAACATCCCTGAACTGTGCACTGTACCAGCTGATGGCTGGGATGAATCAGAGCAACCATATGGCAGGGAGAGAGTTGAATGATGAAGCGGGAGGCTTAATTTTCTAAGCTTAAGAAGGAATGTCAAATAGTCAGTAAAATAAATAAATAAGTAGATAAATTGATATTGGAAACTGGCTGAGTTCAAGAAAACAGTGTTTTGAGTTGGCTACATAGACAGGCATATCACACAAACACACCCAGTGTTTTTTGAATGCTGTGCTCATCTGCTCTTTTGAGCAGCCTGTCAAACACTTTGGGTATATAAATATCCTGCTCTGTGAAACAGTCTGTCTGCTGCTTATGATTGCAGCAATGATAACATGTGCTGCTTTGTGGTGGCAGGGTCACCTCAGGTGCAGCATTAAAGCAAAGTGGATTTTGTGGGCCGTTTGGGATTTTTGTGCATAGGGAGGAATTGCTGATGTTATTTCATTGAGACACTAGAGTAGAATATTAGAATGCCTCTTAATTTAGACACAGTCTTTGTTGGTTTAAGATTACAGTGTCCCTTTCAGAGTACTTTACTGATGCAGCAATTTCTGGGCTGCTGTGTGGTCAGCTATCTAGTAAAAATGTTAGGTAAAGCCTTTGGCATTTTGTTGGCAAATAAGAGACAGACATTTCCAGCATGTGAGAGTAAGCAGGAAGAATAGATTACTCTTTTGATGATTTAGAGCTACCTGATTTGAACTTTAAATGAGTCTGGTCCATTCAACATCTGTTTAAAGAAATAGCACTGGAGTTATCTATAATTTCATGAGGATCTGTAGTCCTTCCTATTAAGTATTCCACTTTATGGAAAATGCCTCTTTGCAATTTCACTGAGTCCTTTTAATGCACCTTGTGCAACACTGAATCACACTGATGTTGCTGTAGGGGAGTGAGGTGACTTATTTTGCTTATTTCCACAATCAGGGAACATGCTTTCTGAGCCTGCAGAGCATCTCCAAAAGCACTCCTCTTCCTGCTGGTCTCACAAGTCATGACAAGGAACAGCACACTTCCCACTTCCTCCCTGAAATGAAGAAGAGCATGTTGTGTGATGTGAAAAGATTTCCAGACATCCATAACTTTGTAATCTCAGATCAGTGTACTTCTTTTCTCAAACCAAAAGCAAAATCCTAGGGTTTGGTTTTTTCCGCCAAGGCTGTTGTATGAGCCAAAAATTCTGTATTAGAAGAAGTATACTCAAAGAAAACGCTAGATTTCTGATATGTTTTAATTCTCAAAATTCCCCTGTTAATGTAGGCTCATGTGTACTGTGGACCTCTCCAGCTGCAGGAAACTATATATTGGAATTAATTTGGGGTTGTTGTGTCATTTTGAGAAACTCCTGCAATCCAAAGCCTCATCTTTTAATTTCTGCACAGCATGTGCATGGCATTTACTACCATAAAGAGGTCAAATTATGTCAGTAACTGTGTGGGGGAGACTTGCTGACAACAGCAGTCACGAAACCAACTTCCCCTGTTCTTGGTCCCTTGCCCTCACAGAACAAACCCGTACAAAGAAGAGGCAGACTGGTTTGTTCTTCTCTCAGAGAGCCATTGAACATGAAACGAACTCCTAGTGCCATGCAAAAGTCACAGACAGCACAACTGTTATTAGGGGATAATGGTCTTTTTGTAGTCAGCAACGGGCTCAGTGCTGTTTTTGCTGACTGTGAGCCTCGCAGTGTAAGGCATGGTAAGCCTATAGCACTATCCATAGCCTGCAAACAGAGGAATGAACCTATGACCCTCCCTCTCTTCACTGCTGCAGAAAAGCCACCTTTCTCATGTAAATGTGCCTCTTTTGTTTCCTGGTGTCAGCAGCAGTGATGTCATATATTCAACCATCTCTCATTTTCCAAAGTGTATAAAGCACTCGTGAATGCAAGACACTAAGAAGTTTGAAAAGAAAATCACAACAGCCAGTCAGAATTGGAGTCCAGCATTATTAAATATCGCGTGTCTTGCTCACACTGCCCTCAAATGCATCCCTTTGGATTAGTGTTAGGATATGTGAAGGTAGAAAAATTTTCACCTCCAGAGCATTGGGATCTCTAAAATGATTTTTTTTTATATAAATTTTGCCGTTTTTTTGATGTGTGATTCAATATCAACTAAATCTTCTCAACCAAGATATAATATACTGCTTGTCAATATCAGTTAAAATCATGTGGCTACAATATGAGAGACTCATTGTAAGTGTTTTCTTTTGGCACCCAGCTGTACTTTTTGATTTATTGAAGCAGGAAAGCAGGATTGCTTGCCAGTTACCACTGTAAGTAAGGCCACATNAAAAACCAAGAAACCAAACCAAAGCAAAAATAAAAAAAAAAAAAAAAAAGAAAAAAAAAGAAAAAAAGACAAGAACCTGGAAAGCAAAATCCGTGGTGCTTAATGAAATAACCCTCCTTTCTTTTAAAGGAAAAATTCATCCAGGAAATTCAGGAAAGATACAAACATATTTTAGGAAGCAGTTTAGTTTTAAATTGAAACTGAATGGCTAATTAACCATTGGTTAAAATTCTGCTGTAGTAGGTTGACTTTGTTGTCTTGCTCTTCAAGAGGGAATAAGAATCTGAAAGTCGAGCAAGAAGATAAAAAATGGTAACATTTCTGTAACATTTCTGTAATACAACAGGGGATTTTACAAAGCATTCCCTTGTTCTATATGCCAGGATCCAGCCAGAATTAGCATGCTCTAAAAATAATAAGAAAATCTGTTAATTATTTATGTCTGCTTACTTGACTATTCATTAGTATGTGTTGTCACTGTGAAGACAAAACTCAAAAAATTGCTGCTACCAAACGTATTTCAGTGGTTTAGTTTGTTATAGCAAAAAATGGACCAGAGTAGGCACAAGCTGTAGGGGAACATCTTTTTCTGCATGCAGAGGAGAGTATAGAAAACAAATAGAGGGCAGCCAAAGATGTAATAAACAGAATTTATGAACCAATACATGTACATCATTTGTATTTGTTAGGGCTCTGAGCCTTCAAAGATTTATGCCAGGGGACTACTTGGAGTACATAAAGTCTTTTAGTATCACTGCCTACGTTATCTCTGGGTGTTGAATTCAAATGTTTAGGTGTCAGTTGTAGAAATGAAAGTACTTACCAGTGTACAGATAGGTAACAAGCAATTTTATTCTTTTTTTATTAAAAGAGTGCCTCCTGTCAGCTAGTACTTCTTAAAGGTAGGTCAGATCCTCAGCTGGCACAAAGCAGTGCTGCTCAACTGAGGTAAATGAGTCTTTCAATGTATACAGAGGTAACTTTTGCTCCTCAATGAAGGTCTTCAAGGAAACGGAAAATACAGCAGTTGAAATTCCTTCACTGGAAAACACCAATCACCATGGGAAAAAAGGAAAAAACCCGGGAATCTGGAGAGGACTAAATCAGAAGAGGATAATATTATGTGGAATGTGAAGGTGGATTTATTCAAATATAGCAACTATCTTCTCTCAACTAAACTTGGTCATGAAATCAGTGCTCATCTGTGTGAGTTCCCCCAAAAATTCACACGGGTAACTATACCAGGTAGCCCCATACCACATGAGAGAATCAGATGCCTGTGGAATGTGCATGATCCCAAAGAGTGCAGAAGATGTGGCTGAACATTAATTTTGTTGCCCACAGAGCTGCATAGCCATCAGGCTGTCTGCTTTTCTGAAAGGTGCTGGTCTACATCAAAGGACCATTAAAGGACATTTTCCTTTTTTTCTGTATTTTTAAATGTTTTGTTTGTTTGTTTGTTTGTTTCTGTTTTGGTATTTTTTTTCCTTTTCTCTATTTTTTTCTTTTTCTTTCTCTTTATGCAGCAAAGCCTTTAAGACACTTTTGAGCAGGAAAAAGAAACTGAAAACAGATGTGACCTTCTCTCCTAATAGTTTGGGCGGTCATCCTGGATAGTCAATGCTCAGTGGTGTACGGCAGTTGGGGAATGGGTGTAGGCTTTCTAAATAAGGATGTGTTCTTTTTTACATTAAACAATCACTGGGTAATACCATGAAAGTTAAAGTTTAAGAGCTTATGAAGTACACTAACAGGCATGATTTCATGTAATGATTCATCCAAGAAGTGGAGCAGTTTGTAAAGTGTAATGTTTAATCTGTTGATTACTAGAAAGTACTCAGATTACAAAAGTACTTAGATTACAAAAAAATATTAATGAATTAATGCTCTTTTTAAAATCTTGCTTAATGCTTACTCTTCAAGCAGGGACACTTTGAGTGTTTTACATGATGTTGAGCTTTTTGCTTTGGGTTATGTTGTTCAATTGCATTTTTTTATCCACTGCAGTGGGCCCACTTGGAGAACAGGGTCTTAATGCAGGGCTAGTGACAGTTTGAGCTCTAGGTTCTATTTAAGTTCATCCAGTAGTTGAAAATAACAATTAAAAAAACAAAACAAAAAAGCAAATCCCACCTCATATAATATCTTTTTTCCCTCCAATCTGACTATCCATTTTGCACCATTTGTGATGATTGGTATCCAAAAAAATTATGGTAGAAAATAATTAGAATGCATCCTTGCATATGTTGAATATTCACTTGAAATATTCTGTTCCATTTATCCAGACATGATCACTGATAACAAAAGAAATAGTGTCATCTTAGAACTTAACTTTCAGATAAAGATATATTATGATAAGGCATTTGCCACTGGAAGGAATGAATTCAAAAACTTCTGGTATTTTCTAACCAAATGGACAATGCCTATAATTTATTGTGACTGTGCTTTACTGATGTCAGAAATCCTTTTACTACCATAACCAGTGAAAAATGAAAGGCTGAGTGATAAGTATAGCTCAGAAACCTGAGGCTGGAAGGCAGAGTAGATGGAGGAAAGGCTGTCAGCAGGACCTCTGAAATCCTAAGCTCTAAGGTCTGAATGCTGCAAAGCTTCCTGACTATGTGGCTAGACCTGCAAAGTTAGATCTCAGTAAGGTCCAATATCAAAACAAGAGAACAGCATCTGCCCTTTGTCTTGTAGTTCACTAGAATCTGTTTTTCCACATTTTTGTGTTGTAATTTTAATTCAATTGTATGTAGTTGTTTCAAAACCATGTATATTTTGTTAGATATCCTCTGTTATCTAAAGCTATCTTGTAGGGGAAACAAAGGGAAAATAAATGACACCTAACAGCTTCCCGAGAAAACAGGAGGTGTTTTTACAAGACGCAGAGGGAAGACAAAGACATAAAACAGAAAACAAAGATTTTTATGATGGGCTTTAAAACAAGAATCATAAAAGTGATGATGGGAGCAAAGAAGTCAAAAAAGTTGAACCTGAAAGAGAAAACAATATTTAGGAATGACAACAGAGAAGAAAATATGCCAAGGTCACAGGAAAAGGATAAACAGAGAAAGACAAGGAGACAGGAAAAGTTTGTTTGAGCACAGCAATTTCTATCACAATTCAGGCAGATATGCAAAGAATAAGGAAGAAATGCAAGAACAAAACAAATAAATACAGTAACTAGAAAAGCACAGATGTGCACAGTTGTTTTATCTCCACTGAAACTACAAAGCAAAAAGAGAGCTTTTGAAGAACAGTTCTTTTAAAGAACAACAGAAACCTGCCTGGCAATTCATCTGATTTGCAGAAAGTTTAGAAAGGATAGTAAAATAAACTGTGAATGTGTTTCTGACCAGTCTTGATCTCTAGCAAGAATGCATGTCTGCTTTTGTTTGAAAATGTTGTGTGGTTAAATCCTTATGTAGTAATAATTTTCTGTACATGAGCATAGAAGACTGAAAATCCTGATATACAAATGAAAGTTTGGTGTTGTTTATCTGTTGCTCCAGCAAACCAGAAATATTTTCTATTATACGCAGTACAAGCAAGAATGATACATAACTCTCTACATACTTCCGGAGTAAAGGAAGTATGTTCCAAAACTTCATGGATACACTGCCATGTATTTGGAACTTATGATGACATTATAAGGATACAATTTCCAGGCTACTTCTTATATTATGACACAAACAGCAAGCTTTTACTTTTTCTTTAAGAGTGCAATTTACGCCAAACCCCCAGATAACTTTGGACAATTTTCAAATTCCTTTGAATACTCTCTAATGTAGTGCCTAGCACAATGTTAATGTTACCTCTACTGGAATAACACAGGGAATTCATATTAGGCTTTCTAAGTGAAATGATAGCTTCAGTCATCTGGAGATTGTTGTAAGATTTATATTTGCAGTTCTGATTTTCCTAGAGTATTCCTATCAAGCATTCAGTGCAAAACTTCAGAGTACTAGAATAACTCATGTACACTTGCTTGTCTGTGAGTGTGACATGTCCAGAAACGTCTACTTTTTTTTGTTTGTTTGTTTTGTTTTTGTTGGTTGTTTTTTTTCCCCCAGAAGGAAAGCATTTTGAGTCCTGTAGCAGTCACAGCCATATGAAGTGGCCTGTCTCTGCTATTGCACAGCCCATATCTTTAGCACTTCATATGAAAAGTTTCATCCAAATTTCTGGATGCTGTGTCATGTCCTGAAGCACCACTCAGTGGTCACTGCTTCTAGCTGAAGAATTCCTCAGACTCATTGCAGTGAAGACTTTATCTTCAGATAATGAGTTCCCATTTAAACAATGCATGATGTTTGTTTCTGTTTCAGCAAGATCATTTCACTTTGGGCAAAAAAACGGCCATGTGCATGGGCCCTAAATTATTAATTGTCTTCTGTCCAAGTAGTACTGATCTGTCCTCTTCCAAAACTATTGGTGAGATGACTGTTTTCTCCTGAACAGTAGAAGGTCCAGTGTAGACAGACCACTCCTCTAGGAAGTAGAAGACAAGTATGAGAGGGCCCCATCCCAGGCAGAAGTAGAAAGTAACAATCATTCGTTTTCTGGGTAGAGTCATGATGCTTGTGTTTATTGAACAAAGCAATCCATGGTTGAAAATTTTTCAAAATTCCAGAGTTTTGTTTACAACATCTGGGCTCATAGTTGCTCAGCTTAGTGGCAGAGTTCGCATTGATGCTTCTCCTACTGGACAATTGTCCCTTGGGAATGCTTCTGAAGTGCTGAACTTGTGACTATCTGCTTCAGTCTTCAGTTCACCTGATTAATTCACTTGCACCTATTTTAAACAAAGATTATTTTGTAAAGGATGGATAGGCAATTTCAACCTAGCCTCAGACATGCAATCCATGTGCTTCTGTCCTCAGCACAGTTGTTTATTCACCTTTGAACACATCTTCCTGGCAGCCAGATGTGGATCACACTTGCCAGGCTATGCTGTACAGTATCGAATCTGAATTTCTATTTGAATCAGCAGTCCTAACAATGAAGTTATCCAGAGCACCTGAGGGGACAGGCAAAGGTGAGATACAAAGCCTCATTGAGAAGGAGCTATCAATTAGCAGACACACATTTAGTATTCAAGCTGCATTTTAAAGTAATTAAATGTAAGCGGTCCTTCATTCAAAGCTTCAGGGGCAAGTAAATAAACTTAGCAGAAGCCACAGCTATTGAATGAAGACATGGCATGGGCAGTCAACAGCAGTAAAAGGCTTCTAGAAAATAAACTCTTTCATATTAGGCTTGGGGAGGGGGCATTGCAATGGACTCTGACCTCAGAAACCTTGCCCTAGACTTTGGAGGCTCTTGCTCATGGCATCATGCAGATGAGTTTTGTTCTTAACAAAAGGCTTGGGTTATAAAACCACTGTGTAACCTCTGCAAGCTGACAAGACTTATTCTCTGAGCACAGGGTGAATTTTTCAAGGCATTACAAGTAAATGATTAGTTTACATGTTCCAATGAATTAAACTAGACTACTTAAAAGACAGGGAAGTTTCATGGTGTGGGCATGCATAATTAGAGCAGCCATGCAAGATAATTCCTCTTTGCTGATGCCAGTGGAAGACAGGGAAATAAACCATGGTGTCTTTACCAAAGTGATTTGGTTTCATCTGGGTCAAAGATACTCAAGCACTCTTGTTGAAATGACAGTAGTATTGCACAATATTCCAAAGGGACAAGTTAAAATTTCATTTGTGCCAGGAGTAAGCGCTGCCAAGTCTTGGTGTGTTTGAGCTTTCTCACATTTAACACTGAATTAGGTGGGCTTGTTCATTGTGCATGATAACTAAGCAGACTCATGTGTTGCTTCACTTATTCTAGAGCCTACAAAACAAGCTGGAGCTCTAACAGCTACTGGCTCAAATTAAAATCTTTCAAGTCTTTAACGGGGGAATTATTTTACACTTACCCCTTGCAGTGAAAGCCAGTACAGAGATATAGTTCATGCAATAATCGCTCTTGGTTACATCTGAAGAAACTTGTGGGGTTGAGTCCCACACTGCTCTGGTCAGCAATCTCTGACAATGCCTTTTGGTACTTAGACTCCCTACATGAGATTTGAATCTTCAAAACTCTTCATGGCATTGATCCCAGCTTATTTTACTCATCTTCATATTAGACACACAACCTGAGATGTCCTCTAGGCTCCCTTTCTTGTCAAGGAAGTTTGGTAGGTGCCTCTCTTCAGAGATTAATTTACACATTTCCCTAGGACTGACTGTGGATGAATCCATTTTGTTTCACCCTGGATGACTTATTTCTGAGCTGGCAGAGAGACTGGGCTGGAGGAAACACACCCTTGCTCTCCATCTCCCTTGTGCACTGTACTGGAAGAAGCTGAAGGCATTTCATATTCTTCCTGATGTCTTTCCCTTGTTCAGAATGTTGCTTCTATAAAGAGGGCAAATCTACAGGAGACACACCTGTATTCACACTTAGGTTTCACTCCAACTACTGGGAGAACATTGCAAGATCCTTATGCAACATACACACATCTGACAATACTGGGTCATGGACCCTATATTCTCTCCAGTACAGTTATACGTACACAGTCTTATTATGTTCTTCATTCTACCTTTTCTCCTGTTTTCAAAACTTTATTCATGCTGAAAATATTTAAAACTTTTCCCTGTGCTATTTCCAAATATACTAGAAAGTTGTAAATTCTTTATTTTTTTCAGATTTACAATTAGTTTAGTTTTTGTCTATCTGATTTTTTTTAAATTCAGATTCCTGTCCATCTACAGTACATTTTACCTCTATGAAGCCTGATTTCAGGCATATTTTCACCCTCCTCAATATTCTACAGAAGCCACAACCTTTGCTTTTATCAGGAATTGTTTTTAACTCTGCCTCAAGATTGGATGCTACTTTTGTTTGTGATCAATGCAGGAAGCAAGTAAACTCTAATGCTCTTTACTCTAGTCCAGTATTGCTGAATTTTTAAGGCTTCTCATGCCCTCTCAGTTTTGCTTTGGCTCCGTGATTTGTGATCTGGTAATCTAGCCCACTGAACACGGAGCTTTGTTTCCAACATGTTGAGACTGACCTATCTCTCTTTTGCAGACGGATGCCACTTCACTTTTTGTTCTTCTAAGCTTCAATCAAGGATATCTAGGAATATTTTCTGGATGACTCCTCAGAAATCCTTGGGAAACTAATGTTAAATTATGAGTGCTGCAAACTCTCCCTCTTTATAGTAAGATGATTTGTGTGAATGTGAAGTCCCTGGACTTTTATAAAGGCTTGAATTGTTTCTTCCTTTGGTTTCATATACAAAACTTATCTCTCAAAGCTGGTATTCTTTCTGGTCATGCATGAAATGTTGAGACCCACATCTGATTAACAGAATTTTTCTTTCTTAGCTAAGCTAGGCTGTTAAACAAATCCAGCAGAACTGCCTTAATAATGTTAAATTTAACAAATCCTCCTTTCTCTCAAACATCAATTAATTTTCATACCTAAACAACCACTGGATTTCTATAGCTGCACTGGAGCTTTTCCTGACTGTCTTCTCTCCTGGTGGTTCTCTCTCTCTGGTAGTTTCTCATGGTTAGGCAGAGTTTTTTATGGCAAGCTTTACGGTTTCGGCATACAATGAAAATGACTCTTCATCAGAGTAAGAGATTCACTAATATAAAAACCAAACAACAAAAAAGTAAAGGGTAAGAATGTGGTTCTGTCTCCTAGTTACTCTAAATAACACTGGTGCTGTTGTCAGTAGATTCTGGGAATAAATTTCCTGGCAAACAGCAAGAGGAAGATATTGTGGGAGGTTTCTGGCCTATCCATGTAACTTGCTAGCACACCACAAGGCCTTTGACTTTCATACCTCTACAAGAATTTGGGTTAAAAACCTCTAGATGGTTCAGCTTTCCCGAGCCCCTTTGTACACCAGCCCTCAGCACTGAGTATGTTCAGCAGCCACACAGCACCGCAACAAAATCAGGGAACCCATAAAGCTAAAGCAAGGAAAATCCTACTTCACTGTCACTTGGCAGAGGTGATTACCAGAAGTTACTGATATATTTTGGCTCAACCCTGCTGTGGTCATCAATGTCCATAGGAAAAAGAAAGAGTGAAAAACCCCAAAGCACATGACATTAAGTCTGACCTTTCAAAACAATGCTATTAAAAAGCTGATGGCAATCACAATCTTAACATTACAGCCATAACTGTGCACGTGCCTCCATGTTAAACAGAAATCACAGGCACTATTAAAATTCAGGTATAAATATCAAATTCCCTGTGGTTTTTCATATTATTTTTTAGGATTAAAACAATTGTTTCTTTTTATCTGAAGTCTTCCAGGTCTGTGATGCTTTAAAATGCTTAATATATTTGACATGACACATTATTCTATGTCAGTCTCTGTTGCACAGGCTGCTTCTTCAACTAGTACCACAAATTGTCACAGGGGGAGAGGCATCAAGAGGAAATCCAGGAAAGGAAATATGCATTTTAATTTCACCAGAGTAGTCAGGATGTGAAGCAAGGACAGGTGTACTGTATGTGTGACAGTCTGCAAAAGTAAAGTCCTTTCATGAGACAGGAAAAAGGACAATTTGGGGGTGGTTTTTACACAATCTGGGACATCTGAGTTTTAACTACACAGGACCAGAAAACCTAAAATTAATATTCTGCCCAGTAAAGTCCCAATTTTTATTGGTGCTTAGTGAGGATAAGTGGAATTTTTCAAGAGGCAAATTCTCCCTGAAAATGCAGACATGCAGAGTGCTTTTGAAAGTGGAGCATCTTTTTTTTTCTTTTTCTTTTTCTTTTTCTTTTTCTTTTTCTTTTTCTTTTTCTTTTTCTTTTTTCTTTTTCTTTTTTTCTTTTTCTTTTTTTTCTTCAGTCAAAATCATGCATGAATGCTAGGGCAAGGCAAGCAGATGAGGCATCCAGGGTGCCTTGTAATGAAGTATAAATCAGGAGTCCAGTGCATCTGGATGGGCTGTGATATCTCTTTCATGAAATCACTGGCAACAGGGTGGCATATAGGGAATATGAAACAGGAAATCATCAGCAGGTTTTGTTCTGTGATTTGCCTCAGTGATACCATGACAATATTGGCTGCATTCCCACAGGGCACAAATAAAGCAGCAGTTCAGGAAGCCTGACGTTAGTTCACAAAAATCTGATGATACCCACCGATTTTCCCACTGCTGTGATAATTCAGCTCCAGGCAGCTGCTAAATTTCCTTCTTGTAAATCCTTTCCAAAGTATAGGAAAAATTCCACAGTGAGCAGAGTCCAAACCAGACCAGTCTCTTCCATTCTTCAAACTGTAGTGTATCTAGCTGGGCTTTGGAGGTGAGAATGAAGAAATTAAGATTTGTCCAAGGTTTAGTATTCTGTGTCAACCACTTATAAAGACCTTTTGTGCCTTTATGCTTCCAAGAGCTTTCAGAGGCAGGTATAAATTGGAGCTGGGGTGGTGCTGCTGCCTACTAGATAGGGCATTTGGATAAGTGCTGCCATTTTAGCCAGCAGTACACCTCATATCCCTTGCCAGGATTTTGGGGGAAACTTATGAAGAAGTCAGACAGTTATTTGCTGCCTAAGTACTTCTAGCCCCACACTTTGACCGTGTGTATTCATAGGCACTATGAGCACATGACCGTGACCTACAACTGAGTGGGTTAAGCTTGAGATCTCTATGTGATAAAGATGAAAAGGAGCACTTTTACATAATCTGAATGGAATTGGATTTATCTTTCTAGTCTCTGGACAAGTTGGTAAATTTTTTCTCCCTTTTTTAAAATCCAGTTGCATCTGTTTGTTTTTTTCCTCACTTTACCGTATATATTTTCCTGACTTGACTCAATGCTTTCAAGAATGATGGTGATTTAGAATAAGGGTTGTTAAATAATGCAAACTTGTGAATCTTGGGTATGGAACATTTAGATATTTCTAAATGACATAGTTAATGTTTTTTTCCAGCTGAAATTTTTGGCCATTTGGAAGGAGAATTGTAGGCACATGGCTGGGATTGCTGGCATCCCATCAACCTGTCAGATCAGCAGAGCTCTGGCTTTACTCTGGTTATGCAGAAATGCCAATCAAATGTTAACTGCATTATAATCAATAAATCTGATTTTTGGGATTCCCTGTGAAGGTAGTGCTCTCACACAGTCAACCAGACACTTCACAAAACACTGGACTTGAAAGGATAAAGAACAAGTACATCTTTCTAGCCCAAAAATATTGGAAGAAAATGGGTGTCTGCTCCACCAGTTCACCAAACTCTAGGATCACTATCAATGTGCCTTGTAAATGCAGCAAATCTGTTATCTTTGGAAATGCACACAAATATCCCAGGCAAATTACTGAAAGAGAGGGATTATGAAATTGTTGTGCTTTTTATCAGGTCTGAGTGCAGGACTGTGTTTGCAGATGGCAGGATCACTGTTCAGAGTGGGCTGTTACTAACCATATGTCTAAAAACAGCCCTAAATCCCTTATCAGGCCTTAGATTATTCAATAATTTTGCCCTAAAATTTATATTTTCTTTTTGTGAACAGCACATGCTCAATACATGCACTTTTGCTATGTTTTCTTACTGGTATAGCAAACTAATAACAAGCTTTTTAAAAATAATGATTTATGAAATGCAATGAATGCTATTTCAGCTTTTAAGTAAAACTATTGCAATAAGAATGATATTTTTTAAGCTGGCTCTTAAGTCCATGACAGAAAAACCAATTCTTGTTTGAAATTGGGCACGCAAAATTCTCAGGCAAAATAACAATCAAAAGTCAAAAGAAAGGGGCTATTTTTGAAGGATGGAACTAAAATCAGAACAAATGTGCCAGTGTCAGGCTTCATTGTGAAAACCAGGAAAATATAATTTGACAAGGGAATAGCTCATTGTATTGCTTTATTAGTTTTTTTGTTTGTTTGTTTGTTTGTTTTTTCAAATTTATTTATTAATTTGGAAAGTTAGTTTTCCATCTTTAACATTCAGAAAGCCATTTCTGAGGGAGCACAGTAATATCATACAGATCGTTTCGTAGGTCTACTCTGACCAAAATGTATAGCAAGAAAGAACTACTTTATATTGCTGGTTCAAACACTGTTTGCAAAACTCTCTCCATCTGTTAAATGAAAACAACTGTGAATGAAATGGATTAGAATGTAAACAGTTTTAAATATGCATATGCATACATTCTTCTATACTCCTGTAACTGTGCTGATTATCCACAGGAAATCTCCTTGTGTTTTAAGGTGTTGAGTTTTTATCAACTTAATAACTCATGTTTTCCAGGTGGGGTGTTTTGAGATGGATTTTGAATTAATTATAGAGTGAGAGATGTGCAGAAGACATGCTCTAGATTAAATCTGGAGACCCAGGCTTGGTTGTGTTTCAAACCAACTTAGATTGTCATGTGACAATAGTGTACTCTGTCTTGACAAACTTGAAAACGTGGTAGGCATCATACATACAGCTGGAGATTTTGACCCTGAAATTATTAGCAACTCCCCCAAAAGATCTCCAACTAATCCAATTCAACTCCTTAATTAATTTAAATATAAACTCTGCATTCTGAATACAGCCACCTCATCCCAAGGTGATAGTACTGAAAATGCAGAGCAATTGAAGAACAGATGGTTAAAATCCAGGCAAAATTTATTGTCATAAATCTGGTATAATCCTAAATATCCTTTCTCAGACTTTGCAGAAGTGTCCTTATTCATTTTCAGCATGATTGGTACAATTTTCAGTCTAAGATTTTCCAATATAAATGGAAGAAAATTATTGGATAAAGTTAAAACAGGCTTTAATGACCATGAAAGTGGCCTATAACTACACTGTGGAAGAACAATTTGCTATTTCTTCAAAATACATACCAGTCTGTCTATCTGCCAACTCCCTTAACATAGAGTATATATAAATTTGTGTATTAAAAAGAAGTACCTAAGAATTTGCTTCTGACAGGTGCTGAATGCCTGACAGAAGAAGCTCAGAAACTGTCAGGATCCTACTCAAAATAGATGATTTTCACAGACAGCAGAATAACTGTGAAAGAACATTCTTAACCTCAAATAAATATCAGTTTACCAACTTCACTTTCTGATCTGAATTGAAACAACACAGCATTGTTTATACATAAGAGATGTCCTATAGATTTTCTAATTTTTTTGTATTTAATCTTTGAACTTATAGACAAAAATTGTAAAAGATTAAGTAAAAGTGTTGCTTGTTTGTTTTTATGTGCAGTTTCCCATAACTGAAACTAGGGGAACTGAAAAATTCTCATGAAATACTTATTGATTTGTATCTTGTCCCAGAGCTAGGGTTTGACTGAGATGCAATGAGAACATTTCTTTTGACATCAAAGCAGTTCAGAGGAAGTCTCTGGCTATCCAGGTAGGGGAGTGTCTCCAAACTTCTGCTAACCCTTTTTAGTCTGAACTAGAATCAGATATTAAGTTATTAAACAGATTATTAAGATATTAAAACAGTACTGATATCAATACAGACCCCAGAGGGACAGTACTCATTACTGATCTCCTTCTGGACATTGAGGTGTTGACCGCTCTCCAGATGCAAATATCTATCTAATTGCTTATCCATCCTAAAGCTCACCCATCAAAACCATATTTCTGCAATTTAGGGAGGAGGATGTCATGCAGGACAATATCAAAGACCTTACAGAAGTCCAGAGGGATGACATCCGTAGCTCTTCCCTTGTCCACTGATAGAGTCCCTCCACTGTAGAAGGTCACTGGGTTGGTCAGGCAGGACTTGCCCTTGGTGCAGCCATGCTGGCTCTCTCAAATCACCTCCCCATCCTCCATGTTCCCTAGCACAGCTTCTAGGAGGATCTGCTTCATAGAATTGCTTTAAAAATGTCTTTGTATTCATTTTATATGTTTACCAAGTCAATTCTGAAATTCAAAATAGTTTTGTGTGTGCATGTATACTTGTTTTTTTGTTTGACTATTTTTGCAAACTGTTGGAAATAAACTTCAGATTGCACTGACATATCATACAATTTATGCAGAGGAAAGTATTCAAACATTCTTTCTTTTTTTCAGATTAGATACGTGTTTTTTACAAAATCTTGAACTGTCTGTGTGTGAGACAAGGTAAAAAAGAAAATTCACACAGCTTAACACATTCTCCACTAGATCTTAGTGCTTAATTTCATGCAGATTAGTATGTAAGCACAGATAAATATAATAAGACACATCATTGCTGAAGGCTACTAACATTTTTGCAAACATGAGAAAATTAACTGGCACTACAATAACTTTATTGGGGAGCTATGCCCAAGTAACTCCCTGCATATTTGATTCTGAAATAAAAGTGACTTTATTCTAGAATGATTATTCCCTCCTGGAAGCAGAGTAATTATTCTGGAATAAAATTGCTTTTATTCTGGAGCTGAATGTCTGCACTGGGGAGTTATTCCAGAATAGTTAAATTATACCAAAATAGCAATAATGGAAGTTATTACAGAATAGCTCTGCTGGTTAATTTCCCCCGTGTAGAGCAGACCAAAGGTTGAGTAACACCAGAATGTATCGTACATAATTATGTGAGTGATTGCTGTAGACTAAGAAAGATTTTAAAGGGAATTACTCCCATTTAAGACAACTCCTCATACTCTTCCTCCATCTTCCCCTTCCCCCCTGCCCCAAATGAAATCCCAGTTAATTAAGCCCTGCAGCTAAGAAAGCTTCAATAATGAGTAAATTCAAGGGCAGGACAGTAAATTATTGTAGCCAATCCCATCCAAATTATAAGAAACATCTACGGTTGGGTCTACCCTGTTTACTGCCTCATACATTCATACTGGGTTGTCCTCCTTTCCATTTGCAGTGACAGCTATCATCATACTCCAGAAACAAAACCCTCTTGTGTCTGTTCTTACTAAGCTGTGGCTGTTTCAATGGATTTCACTTCGTGTCCTGGAAAGTGTCAAACCCCAGAGTACACCATGTGAATCTGCCTTTCTGAAGCAAATCTTGCACTTGGTGCCTCATCCTTAGCTAATGAGAAAAGGGGGAGGGAGGAAAAAGGGAACTTCTAGCTCTTAAAAACAGATACTTAGCGCTAGTAATGTGGAATAAACTAAAGGTCTGTAGATATGGTAGATCTCAGCTTTGTAGGGAGGCAACATGATAAGGATAAACTTGTGGGGTCGAGCCTCTACCTCTCGTCAAGCTTTTCTTTGCCTTTCATTCGTGGGACTGCATAGTTGGGTGAAGTCCAGGATTTGGACTTCATTAAAACTAAGACTGTTCCACACAATTATGGCTGTGCACAGATTCTTAAAGTGAGAAGCAACCACTTTGCACTCTGTTCTGCTGTGCTGTATGCTCGCTGTAGCTCAGGTCCCCTGATTCTTCAGCTGTGTTAAATAAGCAGCACTGTCAGGGGTACGGTCCCACTCTGTGGAACTCTGGCATGACTCTGAAAGCCTTTGAAAGATTTATATTATCTACTCAGAAAAACAAGTCAGAGTGAAAGTCTGTGAGGGGAAAGGAGAAGGGGAGCTTGGTAGTGTCTGTGCATATCACAGTGGGAAAAAAATCTGGCTGCAGCAGGCTGCTCCTGGGTCTGAGATCTAGGTGTTTTGACTGGTGTGCCTAAGTGTCTTCCCTGCTCATATTCTGACATGGAAGCTCCACTTCCCATGCCAAGTAGTCTAATACTTGCAGACTATCTGACCTTATTTTATATGCTGGCAACCTACTTGAAGTATGTTAATATTTTGTTGACACCTAGTCTTTGCTGGCCGTCATTAGTTTTAGTAGGATGAAACCTCACTTGTGAGAGAAAGACAGTCCATACCCACAAACATGATGTATGTTTTATTTTAGAAGTCGCATTCTTATCTGCTCCAAGCTGTTTTTCAAGTAATTGGATTAATCCTGTAAGACCCCAGACCCTAGGACTTTCATAATGTCCCTAATCAGTTGTGTGTTTAAAAAATGAACCCTGGAAAGGTGGTTTGTGTATTGGACGCCTCTGATTTTCAGTGGCAAACTGACTGCCCCTGTGTGCTGCATTCTAAAATTTCAGAATAGCCAAGAAAAAGAGTAGAAAAAGCTAGTTATATTTGTCAATTACAGTCCTCAAGACCTTGTTTTGCCCTGTTAGGAGGTTATATGACTTTCTAGCTTAGCGGTGCCTGACTTCAACTCTGTAGCCCGTCATTCTGTGGAAACAAGACTTGGGTGATCGTGCTGTCAGTCCATGTCTATTTGTCTATTGTCCTCTGATAGCTTTTCTACACTTTGATTGATGTCAGTGAAATGTAACTGAGGAAGCCAAAGTCTCATATATATACAGCAGCACCCAGGATGGGTTGGGCAGTCAAGGTGTGGTGCCATTAAAAAAAAGCATGCAAAGTTTTACTTGTGGTCTTCAGGAAATTTTTAAAGGCTTGCAATTGACTGAATCAAGTGAGACCTTCAAGGACTGAACCACATTATCTGACCCAAAGGGATGTGGTTCAATTATTTTAGATGGGAGCTCTTGATCCCTTTGGAAGTCCTGATCATTAAGAAGCCTGATGAATGCACAAATCTGGTCCATATTTTATGCTGAATTTTACTTCAGGTTTTGTCCTCTTTATATTTGTCTCACCAGCTCTCTCTGTTTAAAATGTTGTGTGTGCACATTCCTTTCCCCATCCCTTCTCCCAGAAAGTCAGACAAACTGCACATGGGTGTTCCCAGCAATGTTCTAACATAACATTTATCAAAAATAGATGACCTGTGTTACAAGTTTGTCCATTATTTCTCACATAGTTGTTCATCAGTGTGATGGTAACAGAGGGTACCACTGTAGAAAACACCCACTGGCTCTCCCAGTAATCTAAGGAAATCTCAGGAAATTTCACAGTAGAATTATTTTCTGGACAGAAAACCAAGACTGTATTTCATCATCAGAATATTTTTTCTTCATTTTAAGACTTTGACACAATTGCATTTAAAAATATTTACAACTCTAGTCATATTAAGACGTTGTAAATTTAGGGTGGTAGCAACTACTTCAGCTTCTTAAGTGTCTTTGCTATATATACATTCTGCTTTTGGGTGGTGAGGCAGAGATGATAGGTAGGAGCTCATACCATGGCAATCATACCTTAAGTGATCACCAGATTAAAAAACTGACACACTAATGCGTCATAACAGAGTAACAAGCCAGATGAAGTAAGTGATTCCCAGCTCATGACCTTGCTGAGTAGCCTTTCCTTCGCATGAAAAAGAGGATTCCTGGAACTCTTGCAGTAGTTCTCCAGCCTCTACTCCTAATCTCCCTTGTGGTCTCAGATACTTTTTCTACTGCATTTTTTTGCTTTTAAGTTACAAACTTGTTAATGCTTAATAAAAATTGTTTTTTTAAATAATTAATTATTGAACTTTAAATCAATTAAATAATAGATATACTGTCTATGTTTAAACTCCTTGTCATGGAAAAACTCAAGTGAGTCTTTTCTGTTTCATTTATAGTGTCTTTTCTGAGAAACTCCAGGTTTGTGATGCCTTGTTCTTTCTTTGACCCAATATAATTCATGCCTTTGTTTTACATGGTTTTACAACTCTAGTTTTACCTTATACTGTTCTCAATAACTGGGGGTCTGAGCAGCCATCTCTCAGTACTGGCACAGGAGGGGTAACAAAAAGAAAATGCTGAATGTGGTCTGCTGGTTTAGGCTAAGTGATGTCTGTGTACACAGTAGGGTGCTACTGATGTTATAGTCAGGTTGAAAAAAATCAGAGTTTCCAGGCTGACTACTTGGCACCTGGTTTTGGGTTTCTTTAAGCTGTGGGGTAACACTGAAGTTACTTTATCCTTTTATACTTACCTAACATACTGATGCCAAGTCAAGATAATTTGAATTACCATCGTACTCCTAAACCTCCAATTGACAAGTGACCCAGTAGTTCTCATAAATTCAGAGGCTTAGGTTACTCTGTCTGCTATGACCTTTTACTATGACCTCCAGCACAAAACACACCATATTGTTCATACTTTTACTCACTGGGTTATGCCTTTGCAAAGACCAAGCAACAGTCAGGAAAGCAGAGCAGGATGCTTCCTGCTAGGCATTCTTCTCCAACGATTACCCTTCTATCTGTAAGCCACAGGTCTGAGGACTTTTGGGTTCTGCCCTTTAATAGCTTCTCAGTTAGCAAGAACAGATTTAAGTAGGACAATGCTCTTCCCAGGACAGATTTTGACAGATACTTGCACACAAAATGTCAAACAGAAGAGAAATTTTCTTGCTGGGGTCATTTGATATTGTATTGTATTGCGCAATGCAACTGCTTATCTCGGGTTGCAGAGGTTATTTGCTGCAGGGAAGGCTGAGAATGTCATTAGAGCACCCTGCCCTGAGATAACCTGCAGCATATCATTAAACCATCTAATGACTCTATGGCCCATTGACCTCCATCATTCATTTGCTAACAATGTTTGTTATTTACAGGCACTAGGGAAATTACTGTTGAGTTATTACTCAACCTTCCCTTGCTGCTGCCATCACAATACCTGGTGAAATCCAACAGGAAAATTTAGAAAGCCACCAAATTTGCTTTAAAGACATGGCCTGGTGTGCATATGAATCAAGTCTGTAGGTGCTTTTCCTGAGTCTCCCCTGTTGTCATCATCCCTCACCCCCCAAATCTGGTATGTCACACTTGTCATTGAAATAATATTTTCACTAAGCCATGCCTTGCCATCCAGCTTTGGATTCCACTGGCTGAAATTTTCTCATAAAAGCATGATATGCAACAATCTGGAATGGAGATAAATCCAGCGATGGAAGAACCTGAATACATAGATAATTGGTACTTGTACTGAAAATGTCACTTAGCCCCCAGATTCTTAAAGTAAGCAATTGGGACTCTTAAATTACTATCCTTTTCTGCAGATGTGAAGTATTTGCTACCCCTCATATTAAAACACTTCTTCCATTAAACAGGGTATTTTCAAAGGCATTTAAGGCTATTAAACGGCTAAACCTTTCTGGAGCTGAAAGGTTCTGGCTTGGATTTTTGTTTGGTTGTGAGGTTTTGGAAGATAAGTGAAGACAAGGTAGTTGTTTATTTAAACTATTTTGCTGTTAATATGCAATACACAAAACTGGTGATTTTTCCAGAAAATATTAAGCTTTCCTGGTGGTTACAGGTCTATTCAGCAAGTTAAATTAACCTGCTGTTTTTCCCAAGTATGAGCAATTGAACTTTCCTTTGAGGTAAATGAGGGCTAATGAAGAATGTGAAATACAGATGGAATAATATTCCAATCACGTGCTTGCTCGCAACCTCACAGAGAGGGGTATAGCTTTCACTGCCTTCAGTGAATTATGACAGTACAGAACAAGGCATTGTGTACTGCTAGAATTAATTAGCATTACTGGCTCCATTTGAGGGTGACCAGATGTCCACAGCCAAAGCAGGACACCTATCTCTGGTTGCCAGGGTTTCAAAAGGACAACAACGTGCAAATCAAGCCAAATTATGTTTGTACCGCAAAAATTACTTCAGCTTTTGGGATTTTCTTTTGCAAAAGGGAGCAATAACATAAACAAGTGGTGTTTGTGCTTGAGAGTCTGATTCTGTTACCATACCTACTGCAGTTTTCCTTTATAAAGCAGGAGTGAGTTTGCAGGGTTCTTCAAAGTCTCACTCATTATTGCTGCTTCAATTTCACTTCTTCACCATCTGTAAAATAGGGTTAATAAATAATAATATTGTAAGTGTAACAGTGTGAAATACAAAGTCATATGTCTGGGGTACAGATCCAGCAAGAATTAGTAATCAGGCCAGCTAAGGACATTCAGGGCACCAGCTCAAATCAGACTATAGAGTACCACAGTTTAAGGATAGTATTAACAAGGCATGGTATTAAATGACCAAACAGCATTTTACAAAGCTGAATAAAGGTGCAACCAAACAGAAGGTCAGTTTTTGCAGTCTAATAATACAAAACTGATCATTATCTAGGGTACACTAGCAGCCGGGAAAAGCTTGGCATGATGATAGACAAATGAATTACCACAGCTTAATGACATCAACAGAACTACAGGAACTGACTAGAGCAGCGTCCTTTGCCACCAGCAAATGCTATCTAAAATGCATTAAACTAATGTGTTAATCTAAACTACAATGAACTTGCTACGCTGCAGTAATTCCATTCAATTTTGTGTCAAAACCCCTCCAACTTTTCACTAGTTTTTATTTAAGCCAATTCAGATTTAGTCACTGACTTCAAAACTCCAGATCCCCAACACAGGGATTCAGTGGAGACACTCAGTTTAATGTTGCCTTTGTCAGATTCCAGAATGAAGATCCACACATTCAAATCTGTCTTGAAGAAATACTGACCCAACACCAGCCCCTTAATGACTCTTAAGTCAATCATTTAATAGAAAAGCTCTATATGGGTGTCTCTCTTTTACTGTTGATCTCCAAGATGTAACATGATGTGCAAGTACTAAGTTCCTCCAAATATTTTGTGCAAGTTCCTCCGAATATTTTGCAGTGAAACTGCCACCATACCCCTCCATAAAGTTACTGTTTTAAAACCAAGAAACATTCTGATAATAAATCCCTCCTGCTTCTGAGTACAAGCCTGAGAAGAGGACGCAACACAGATATTTTAGGACTTGCAAATTTGTCATGAAGATTTCAAATAGCACAGAAACCATGGCCCCTGCTAAGTAATTTAAAGGGTTAAGTTTCCTCCCTGTATAAAGGGTTCCTTTTAATCTGGGTTCGTCTTGCTTCATCTCTCAGCCATAGGAGCTCATTAAGACTCCTCCTGATCTGTTAATAAGCCACGTATTCAGATCTCTTTATGCTTCCAAGTGTGAAACTGCAAACTCATTTTGAATGGAACACTGGCTACTTTCCCTGTTATCTTTTACATCTGCGGTCAGTGAAATCTTATCAAGGGTGGACATGTAATTAACATGAAGAATAATGGAGTAAATGACTTTTATCCAAGTAAAACCCCTGTGAAGTAGTGAGATAGTAACAGCACAAACTTTCCCTGCAAGGGACCAGCACAAGAATTTCCTTGTAAGGAGGTGTTTGGTGTAGCATCTTAAAAATATATTGGCAAAGATGTGGAAAGGGACTATCTTCTGGGAAGGAAAGTGAGACATGCTTTTGTTGCAAATGGATCTGACTCAGCTCGTGAGAAAGACAGGAAGTGGGCTTCTTGGGGAAGAGAGCTCACACGGTGCAAACACAGAGCTTTGTCAAAGTGAATGAGCCTAGGCTCTTTCTGTCTTCAGAAAGTGCACAGCCATGACGAAGAAACCATATTAGGGAGACAGGACAGCACAGTATAGATGCTATGCTATCAGATTTCAGATCAACCGTGTACAGAATAACTTCTGTGGGCTTTGTGCCTGTTTTGTTTGGGTTTGACTGCCAGATGTCCTTTGTGGGTCAATCAATAAATCTGGAGAACCTGCCAGATATGGGGGGTGAGAAAGACGTGCTTAAATTACCATGAGGGAGCGATAGCCCTAGGCTTTACATGTGGGTCAATATTGCAATATAATCTTGTGTCTACCGGGAAATAATAGGGTGGAGTGGTCATAAAGGATGCGGAAGGGAAAGATAGCACTCTAGTGTTCTCAAATCAAAGCAAGGCATGGGACTGGCTTCCTGGAATTTGAACACATCAGCCTGGTAAGCTTGTAAGTAGGAAAGGTTTACCCAAAACTGTATGTCAGAAATCTCTTAATAATTACCTGCAGACTGTGACAAAAGTACTTCTTGTCTTTGTCTCAGCTTAACAAAGGAGGCTAACAAGTGAGAGGCTGACCAGTCAGGAGCTCAGTGAGCGGTCCAAATTGAAGCCAGAGCAATGTGAGAACAAATGATAATCTTTTTGCTGGGATTTTATCTGTTTTGGATGTTCGCTCCTCTGGATCCCTTCATTAAATGCACAACAATGTGCTTTTCAATAGTACATTTAATAATTGGAGTGTGCTGATGCTAACTATGTTGGATACCGGACTTCTCTTTGGTATCCTTCAGTACTTTACTGTTTCCTTGGTAGTCAACAGAGGTGCTAATTGTGTGTAGAGTGGGTTTGATGAGGGTTTTATTTTTAAAAAACATAGTAGTTATTGTCTATTTCTGTCACAGCTTTTACGGTGTTTCAGTGATGGTTTGACAATTTTTATTTTCAAATTGACAGTTCTGATAATGATGTACTACTCAGGAAATCTGTAAATCTTCTGGTGAATAAATCCTCTGTATATTTTTGTTTAATGTATTTGGCAGCATTTTAATGGATTTAAAATTACATTTATTGTGCGTGTTACTGTGTGACAACGGATGGATTTCAACCACTCCTTTCCCAGGAAACATAGCCTTATTACTTGATGCAGAAATACTGCTTTTACATATAGGCTACTTATCACAATTTAAACTTGCCCTCTGACAGTGATTCACATAAACCTTGTGTGCTCTGTGGCCAAACTGGGAAGCTCAGCAAGCACTGAGTATTATCAGATTCTCATGTTTCAAATGAAAATATATGGATTATGATTATATTAAAGCTGCTGTTCCTGTTTCCTGCTGTATCACCTTAATATTGCCCAGTCCAAGAGCATCTCCCACTGTGACCCACATGGAGCCTCTCTGTCTGACCATATCTGCTCTTCACATGCATCTGACTGCAGCAGGGGAGGAAGGAAAAGGGAGGAGAAGGGCAGGACCCAGCATCTCTCTGCTCTTAGGCATGTCAAGGCAAGATTTTTTTGATGACTCCTAATCATTCTGATTTGTTATTCAGATCTGGTTTTGTATCTGAAAGCATACCCTATCCTGCTCAAGCAGGCTTACCAAGCAAGCCAACATCACAAGCATATGTCACGGGAAAGGTGACGATATTGCCAACCACAGGATTGCACAGGAGCCCATTTCATCATAGTCTTATTCAGGTCTCCTAAAAATCATTCTCCATCTTTATGTAATACCCTTCTTCATACCGAGAGACTGCTGTGAGAGGCTTTGAAGACAGTAGGGGTCCAGGGATTGCCCACAGGATTTTTGATTAGCTCCCATAAGTTAATCATGAATCATGATTGCTTCAACCCACACTTACCTATTCCTGTCAGAGCTACTCTTAGCAGCAGTTTTGTGCTTTTCTAGCTTCCCACAGAACTGAACTGTCATCAGGGAGACATGCAGTCCTTAACAGACCTTCTTATCAAATGAGTGTCCCTGATTTCAGTACCACAACAAATGCATGCTCTACACAGCTGCTTCATAAGTCATGTTCCATCAGACTGCTGGCCTGTTGAGTAATTAGCCAGCATGGACCAATCATCAGATATTAAATGGGCTTCCATGCTTTTCTCTCTCTTCTTTCTCCTCCCTGACTGCACATCCAAGGGGTACTGCCTGTGTATAACCATTGATGCTACTAATGTGGGGTGGCACATGTTAAACTCGGGACACAAATTCCTCTCTCATCTCTACCGGTGATTTTCCCATCACTCCCACTGGCCTGGGGCCACCAAGATAAGAATGTTCCCTCCAGATTCCTGTCATTTTTGTTCCCCACGAAAAAAACCAAAACAAAACAGAGAACACCACCAAAACCCCAGAACAAGTGAATGAAACATTTTCATTCCAAAATGTTCCAGAAAGGGCATGGGAAGTGGCAACATTGCAATTCATTTAGAAGATTTCATTTTAGCTTTGATACTTTTCTCTTGTGATTTAGAACTGTCTGTCCTCAGTATTCCTTTATTTAGTGTGTGGGTGCAAGGGCAAGGACCCAGAGAAAATCTGGTTTTCTCCCCTTCTTTTATTCCTCCTGGTGAATCTTGCAGAACCATTTTTGTTTTGTTTCTTTTTTTCAAAAAGAGAAAAATAACAAAAGTGGCAAGAAAATCCCTTCACCCTCGAATTTGAGAAAAACAGATGTTGGCCTGTTTTTACTCCAGTGAGGTAGTGTAATTACTGCTGAACAGAGTGACTTTTTCTCTAAAATAGAACTCTCTGATGTGGACATTATACCAGCACAACTGAAATAGAATCAGATTTGTTTTCTCCTTGCTCGTAGTCGCTACAACTGCCAACTTTTCTATGCAAACAAGCCATCCTGATGTCATACCTGGACTGGGGTTTTGCAGAAGCCTTTGAGACAGCTGTCCTTGTCCATTAGTTTCAAAGCGTTTCTGTGGCTGCCTGGACAAACATACAGTGGGGTGGCAAATGTAGTCTAATCTGGCTACAATGCCCCACTGCCACTAAAGATAAGAAGTGTGGAAAGCCTCTGGCTTGCAAATACTTTACCAGAGACCCTATTGAATGTGAAGTCATAGGGTTAATTTCAATTTACTAGAGAAATTTCTGTTTATAATGCCAGAAAAGCTGATAGTAGTATTGGCCTGGATGTTCCCATTTTTATTTGTTCTTCTTTTTCAGTTTTATTTGCTCTTTTCTAGGTCTGATGATAATTACTTACCAGGGAGCTGTTAATGTGAAGGAAGATATTATGTCATAGAAGCATAGAATCAGCCTATAAACAGCCTAGAATCAGCGTAGAATCATAATAGAATCATAGATTCATAGATTCATAGAATGGCTTGGGTCGGAAGGGGCCTTAAGGATCATTTAGTTCCAACCCCACTGCCGTGGGCAGGGACACTTTTCACTAAACCATTTCACTATCTCATATTTTCACTAGATATACATCCTCCCTGTGCTTTTTCCAAGGACTGGGGCTCGTTATGAAATGTCTAGTTTCAGTGTATTTTTGGTCTCTTTGTTTTGTCTAAAGCTCATTTGCTCTTTTGTTAAAAAAACCTGTTAATATTTCAGGATTCGCACTACCAATCCCAATTTCCCAGACAGAAGTTAGCAGAGGATATGGTATAAACTATATCAAAACTCAAACAGAAACATCATGCATGGTAAAATTTACTAGAATACAATCATCATTAAATCATCCATGAAGATATATTGAAATTTTTAAAGAAAGGATAACTTTGATGTTATTAATTGTGACTTCAAAGAGATTAATTAGAATTTGTTCTCTTTTGTCACTATGACTGATACTCTCTCGTCTTGGCAGAAAATCTTCTCTTGGAACCACTACAAAATATTTTGAAGAAATAATAAGAAGAAATTAAATAGGGGTGAGTAATATCAACTATGCTAAGTTTTGTGATATAGTTTCTTTCTCCCATCAACAGCTACTCATACAAGTCACACCTAAGGAGGTTGCAGTCGTGATCTGTTCCACTGAACACAAACCTTTGACTTTCTGCTGCATGCTAACCATGAATTCCTTCACCCCGTATTTAGCATAGTGCTGTGAGCACTTGTTCTCTTCTAGAACAGACTGCAAGGGTTGAAGAGACTCACATTTCTTGCAAACAGACACCCATTGTTGGAGGTTACTCTCCTTCCTTGTATCCTGGTATGGATGGAAAGAGAAATTTATTCTAGGCAGGACTCTCCATGTGTTCAAATTTTTCCACTGTCCCAAGAAAGGCTTTTGTCTCTGTGTCTAGAAATGAGAATAGTCTCAAAATTGAGACAGGCCATTATGTAATGAGATCAGAAGGAAACTCTTTGCCTATGCTTGCAAGTTTCAATTCTGTCTCCCACTAGTTATTTTTAAGGTGTGTAGCCTCATGACCCAAGGCAATCCATAAATTGTACATTACTAAAAGCCTTGAAATGGCTTGCGATAACAGACCTTCCTGTAACAAGAACAGACTGAAAAATGATTTCCAAGAACTTTTATAAGTTCCTGTATTATTATTTAATTATTCCATTTAATCTATAATGGCACAACCGTAAAACAGGAGTTCAGTTGTAACTGTTTGGCACCTTAAAGCAGGTTTTTCCAACCGTGTGGAGAACTGGGTTCTTTTTGCTTAACATGATTAGTTTAAAATATTAGACGTCTTATCCAAACTATTCCTTTCTCCTGTTCCCTTTATGATCTGTGGACAAAACGACCCACCATGCCTCAGTAGGCTGAATTACCTCTGTAATTCTCAAAATTTCTTGAACAAGTGTCCAAAGAGTGCCTAGCTGAGGCAAAACATCAGTTTTCAAGTGATAAAACTTTGGCAACATGAATCCTACCCTAATGGAACACAAATTCCATTAAGAATCTTCCAAAGTATTTTTAAACTCTTATTGTTAAATGTTATTACTTACTTTTGTGAAGTAAGTATACTAGTCAGTGTTTTATAAAAATCTGGATTTATACGAAGAGAGTCTCCAAACATATGAGGCATTTTTCTAAAACGGGTGGAATCTTTGGAAAAACTCTTGTTTGCCTTCCTAATTCTCCCTTTGCTGCTATTTAAAAGAGTGGTGAAAAATGTGCTCACTCTGACTTGGACAGAGATAGTCCAAACTAATTCTATGCTTTCCTTCCAAGTAGTCTGATCCAAAAATCCATTGAGGTCATTGATGTTTAAATTGGTTTTGGCCTCCAATAGAAACATATAAGAGCTCATTTTGTAGCTTCAGGCCTTGTGCTAGTACCAGGCATAAGTGCTATTTATTCTTTCCATGCATAGAAATTCAGCTAAAAGAGGCAGCCAATTATTTTGGTCCCATTTTTCATGGTCTTCATGGAAATGAAAAAAGGGAACAAAATCCACTTATTAAATCTGGCCCATCTCCATTTTATTCAAATGGGTCAACAGTTCATTTCATACATTCCTAAAAAATATACTTCTGTTGGGAGAATAAGCAGGAATAAGATTTATCATTATCTACAATGACTAACTTGTGAGTGGACACCAGTTTCCAGTGTACTTTTAAAATATTTTTCTTCTAAAATATTAATACATATGTTAAAATTGAACTTTTACTGATTTATCCTCTTCCTGGACTACAACAGCATATTCAAGACAACTAAACCATTCCTAACTCAGTTCTATATGATTCAATCAAACATATCCAATTAGAACATTAGGGGACACAACATAAAATAAGTTAAGCAATTCAAAAAAAATCACACTTCTTCCTCTAAGATTAGCCATTTGAGAAAAGGGTTATTAAATAAAGCCCAATTAGTGACACAGCAAAACATTCCAAATACAATCCCTAAATGTTACCAAGCTGAATGTTCAGACCTTGCTACAGATGAGTAGACATACTGCTCTGGCATGGATTTCAAAATGTAATTATAGATGTCAATCAGGGAGTCTTTATGTTTTAATACTTAATTTTTTCACTGTCTCCCTCTATCCCTCCCTCACTCTCCCTTTTTTTTTTTAATCTCCAGTGATCTTATAAGTAATGGGTTTAAGTTTTTGAACCTATCACTGATCATAATGTTGAAATCCTAATAGCCTCTGCTTGTCATCCCAGCAGACCTCTTGCAACCTCTAACTGGATGCCAAAGAAGAAACTGCTCCTTCCTTACACTGCCTTTTCTATAGTTCTTGCATAGCTGAGTGTCTTGATTAGCATTACTTTTTTCCCTAAACCCTCCATTTCTCCATTACAGTGAGAGCTGTGTTTTGGTTCTTCCATAGAATAAATATTCAGAGTTCTAATCCAAAACTTTGTGAGATATTATTTGAAAACCATGGCCTTGTAAGTGCATTTGTAAATGTCTTTACATTACACATACAGTGTGTGTGCTTTCAGTACCTTTGAGACAAATTCTTTTCTTTCTTGGACCTGATTTTAAGCTGAATTTGTTTTACAAGAAAAGCTGGCCAGACAATGAAAATTACATTTTTGTGGCAGTATTGGAGGTTTCCAGGGCAAGGTGCTGCACTTGGGTCAGGGCAATCCCAGGTACCAACACAGGCTGGAGGGGTGAAGGAATCGAGAGCAGCCCTGCCCAGAAGGGCTTGGGGATGCTGGTGGGTGAGAGGCTGAACATGACCCAGCCATGTGCACTCACAGCCCAGAAAGCCAAACACATCCCGGGCTGCATCTCAAGCAGGGGATTCTGCCCCTCTGCTCTGATCTGGGGAGACCTCAGCTGCAGTGCTGCAACAGCTCTGGGGTTCCAGCACAGGAAGGACATGGACCTGTTGGAGCAAGTCCAGAGGAGAGACACCAAGATGATCAGAGCACCTTCCCTGTGAGAAAAAGCTAAGAAGAATTGGGATTGTTCAGGATGGAGAAAGGAAGGCTTCTGGGTGATCTAATTATGGCCTTCCAGTAGCTGAAGGGAGCCTACAAGAAAGATGGAGAGTGACTACTTACAAGGCCATGCAGTGGCAGAACAAGGGGAATTGGCTTTAAACTGAAAGAGAGGAGGTTTAGATTAGATGTTGGGAAGAAATTCTTTTGCAGGCACAGAAACAAATTACCCAGATCCTGGAAGTGTTCAAGGCCAAGTTGGATGAGGCTCTGAGCAACCCGGATTGATGAAAGGTGTCCCTGCCCATGGTAGGGGTGTTGGAACTAGGATATTTAAAGTCCCTTCCAACCCGAACCATTCTATGATTCCATGAAATTTGTTCTTGTTCTTCATTAGAAAAAAACAGTTAAAGAGAGAGTCCAAAGGTGTGTGGGAATGAGGAAATTCACCAGCCTACACTCCAAGAGCCCATACTCTGAATATAGAATGTAAAACTTTCTGTCAAGAAGAGAAGTTAAAGAAGAGGGATATATCTGAAGGTATCACAGTAGTTTAAGCAAAACTTTCCCTGAAGTATTATCTTAGCATTTTTCTTCAAATCATTGAGATTTATATGTGAGAGCTGGAACTGTGAGTTTCATAAAGCTTTGGATAGTGTTTCAAGCATTCTTTTATGAATATTTTTGTTTATTTTTAATTTCACTGCATAAATAGAATAGACAATGTTTTCTAGCATTGTCAAAAAGCCTTATAGGTAGGATATTATTTTAATGCTCTGTTTCTAAACTCAGTTACATGTCAGAGGCTGTTCAGACCTTCTTAATGCTGACTGTAATTGCCATGATGAAGATTGTGGCCATGTCCTTTGAAATAGGATGGCTTCCAAAAGAGGAGCAATGATTCCTTCCTGACATAGGAAACCACAAGCAAATATTGCCATGATATACACCCGTTATTGCTGACTATTTGTATTAATGTTCTCTCCCTCCATGACACTGCTATCTCTCCAACAAATTTCCCTCTTTTAGATCTCAAAAATATGCTCTGGTGAAATGTTGCAGCTGGATATTTGTCTAGAACTGTCAGAGATTAAATCTAGTTAGATTTAAATCAACATGGTTAGAACCACAACAGTAACCTCAACATAGCATATCTGGACTGCATTTTGTTACTCTTGGACGTGGCTGCAAGGATCTTGGTGAAATGCTACATTTAGGTTGAGTTCAGGTGCCTTTCAGCCGCCTGCTCATCTGTCAGCAGAGAGACAGAAAACTGATAAACAGGATATCCACAGCATCCTGAACTGAAGAACTGAAGATTATTTCATCTATATTCTCATTCCATGTTTGAATTGAAGTGAGACCTTTCAATGCTTTCCATCGAGGCCCCAGTAATAGAGACGTCTACTTCTCTCTCCTCAGGGACTAGAAGATTTAGATCCACCCTCTCTTTTTCCTTCTGGTGAGAAGTATTTGGTTTTGCCTCTCAGTTCTGTCCTCCATTTAAGATACCTATTGGGCATGTTTGTTGTTTGGCTTTTTTAAAATGGAAAGAGTTTTTCTAAAAGTTGTTGTTGGGTTTGTTAGGTTTTTAGTTTTGCTTTTTATACATATGTATGATTTATCCTAGTTTTGATGTGCCATGGAGGCAGGCAGCCTTCTCTTACCTTGGATGATACACTGCCTACTTTTCTTCTCTTCTTGTGTTCTCTCCGCACACAAATACCAACAGAGCTAAGCCATTGTAAACAAGTGTAGGAGCAAGTGCCTTGAAAAACAGCTGAAAAGGAAAGATTTACTGCTGAATAGATGTGCTGGCGGCCAGCACTGAGACTCATTTTTCAGCTGTTCTTCAGGCTGTTAAATTATCAACAGGTGTTCCTAATAGGGGAAGTCGTATGTTGTTGATGCCGCAGTGCTGATTCATTCTCACCCTGGGTGCACCAACACACGTTCAGAGGGAGGGACTGTGGCAACGAGGTTGTGGCAGGCAACCTGCAATGTCTCTTCTTGCAGACACCACAGTTGTGCTCCCTGAATTTCCTTCTCCCACAGGTCCCATTTTAACAGTTCTGTGCATGTACTGGCATCTAAGCAAAGGGCTGGTAGAGGCCCATCTTTGAGAGGCTGGTTATTTGTCTTGGAGTTAGTCTAAAAATTTCAGGGAATCCATGCTTGGAGGCCAACTTCTTGGGGATTAGATGTACAGATTGACATAACTCTCAGCTTAAGTTAAGAAATCTTATTTCACTTAGAGCAGGGAACTGAACCTGTTTCCCATTTTACAGACAAGTGTCTATTTTAATGCTCATTCAAGCTTCTTTCACACATAACATTGAGAGCTGTATTAAATTTCTTGTCACAAACAATCTCCAAATGTGGATGTCATAGATTCTTAGAATGGTTTTGGTTGAAAAGAGATGCTAAAAAAATCACCTAGTTCCAATCCCCCTGATGTGGGCAGGGACACCACCCCCTAGACCAGGTTGCTTAATGCCTCATCCCCATGAATGCTGCCAGGGATGTGGCATCCACAGCTTCTCTGGTCTACCTGCTCCAGTGTCTCACCACCTTCATAGTAAATAATTCCTTCCATATATCTAATGGATATATGGAAGAAATCTGTATTTCCACTCTTTCAGTTTGAAATATAATTTGCTAAGCAAGATTATTACTTTCAGAATAGCCTCAGGGCACACATATCAAAGAAAAGGGAACTGTCCAAACCTGCTTGTAACTAATAAAAGCCAATATCCAAATATGCTAACCCCTTGAGTGAACACGTGAAACAGTTATCTGAACCAAAGAAAAGTAAAAAGGCAACCGGACTGCAAAACAGGCTCCTTCTGATGCTATCTGCCTGTGCAATAAATCAAGTAACACTACATTATCTAAAGGTCTCTTCTTGCTTTAAGAAACAGATCTGTAATTGTGATACACTTCAGGAAAGCCATGGCATCATCCCATTACACTCTTACCTTAGATGACAGATGATTACAGATCTGCTGCCTGCATGTCCGGAATCCAAGATATCAATATGAGAAATTAGTCTCATAAGGAAGGAATATTTGAATATGTGAATGGTGAGAAGGTCACTATGCTTTAAAAATACGTTTTTTAACAAAGGCCACTGGTGACAGGCAAGCAGTGGCAGAGTGGGCACTGTCTTGTGGTGTTGAATCTGATGATTGGTCCATTCAGGCCTGTATTTCCCATCAGCAGCAGATTTTACTTTACATTTCATAGGGATATAAGGCTAATGATCAGATAGTCAGGCCTATATCCCTTCTAAAACACTTTGTTGTTGATATGGTATAAAACCCCAAGTATTTTCCACATCCATATCTTACTTTGAATGTTTCTGATTTGTTGATTCTAACAACACTTTGTAGCAAAGAGTTTCACAAGGAAATGTGTAGGATGGGAAAGTTTTCCTCATGATCAAAATTTTCCATATTTAGATTTCAGTTCTTGCTTGTGAAGATTTGCTTCCCTTTACAGCACATTTGGACACTGTGGCTACCTTTTGCATTGCAGATCTTGTGTTTTTATTTTCTAAAATTAATAACACGAATGTTTGACTCTCCTTAAAGAGATATTTCTTTACACTTAGTTAATTCCCAGGGGCATTTTCTATCTTTGGCATATATATCTTTTCTTCTTTGTGGAGAACCACCTCTGAAGTAGCATTTTTAGAGTAGGTTTTCTTAATTAATTTTTTGTAGCTGTGCTTATCTTGGGTTGGGGTAATCGTCTAGCTTTTTTTTTTTTTTAGGCTTAAATAGCAAATTTAAAGCCTAGTAAAAATATAAATTATTCCTGCTGCATATGTTACTTTGTGAACATTGAATTTCCCTTCCTATCACAGTTCCCAATTTCTTAGTTTGCTTATGTGTCTTGGACACTCTGATAAGGTCTGATGTAGACAAGGGAAGGTGAACTTTTTTTCATATGATGGTTTATTCCCTTTTTCAAATTTTACAAAAGTTCTGGTTATTTTTTAAAGTGAGATGAGTTTGTATATTTAACAGTAATTTGTTCTCTTCAATAAAGAGGAAGACTGTCTTGCTTTGATATATAGCATGGCCTGGGCAAAGAATGAATTTTACATGAAATTCCAAACAAATATGTGAACACGTTTATGTGATGAAACTTGTTTAAAATTGGATTCTCCTCTAGGTATAGTATTAAGCATCAGTACTTTTTTAGCCAGAAAAAGAATATTGTTATGCATCTTCTTCAAATATTCTATGTATTCAACTCTGCTGAAAGTGTCAAAATGGGGCGAAATTATAATTTTATTTTTAATCTAATGTATCATTTACAGTAATTGTGTTCTGATCTCAAGTCACAGTATCTATTATACATTAATCATCACTGCATTACTGTGGCATAGTTTCAGTAAAAGCAGTCAGTTTCTATGTTGTTGGTGAGGGCATTTCCACAACCCAGCTCACTTATTTTAAACTAAAACTTACTTATGAATTTCCTGGATTTATAGTGCCTAAGTTGAAATAATTACAGCGAATCTCTGATGTTTGGTTGGTCTCTTCCTTAAATTGCTTCAACATGCTTTTAACCTTCCTGCCACTTTCAGGAATTTTAGCTGTTAAAAATGCATTTTCAGGGGTCAGATCTCTACTTCAGTGGGAATACACGTCTTCAAGGTTGCTGCATAGCTGATATAAGCAGGATTGTCACTCTTTGGAAATTTTTAACCACCTTTTCACTTTTAATAACATATTTGCTCCATGGGAAATGTTAAGAGATTTCAGGACTGGGAAGGCTTCAGGTGCCCACATGGCCATTGCACAGCCCTTGCAAAAGTAGAGCCTCCCTGTGAGGCCTCCAAAACCTGAGATTGAGATGGGTATGGAGCAAGTAGTCCTTTAAAATGCCTGTAATGTATAGAACCCTGTATGGCAGTGGTGCCATAAACAGACACAGCAAGTACAGCAGCCAACACTCAGCTGTGTGCAACTTTGCCACGTTTTAATACTTCCAGCCAACACTTTTGGCAGCAGTTTGTCTCAGCCTGATGTTTTTATTACTATTGCCTTATATTTAAGACGCAGCTAAAATGATTAATTAAATTAGGAAGGAATTTTTTTTTCCTGCACAGTCTTAGCTGTTCCCAGAAGAACTACACTTTTTTGCCTCTGAAGTGAACTTGCAGCATGGCTCTCTGGTCTGAGAGAGATGTGTTTCAGCATCCCTAGGCAAATTTTATGTCCAAGTTTAAAGTGTCTGACAAATCTGCCTTGGAGCTTAATAGAGGTTTTCTTGTATGCTACACTGCAATCCCCTGAGGACTCTCCCTGTTCTGGGCACTCACAGGGGCAGTGCTCCAGGAGCAGCCAAAGTGGGGGTGAGCATATGAGTTCTGCATCTGCCCTCCAAGCGGCCCAAAAGAGGCATTTTGACATGCAGGGTGGAACAAAGCTGTCACAGCTACTCGTCCTCATGGCTGCCAGGGAATGCTGTGGCAACAGACACGGAAACCAGAGCGACTTTAATCTGCACTTTTCTGATTTGATTGTGGGGAGGGACAATTGGGAAATGCAGAAATAGAAAAACAGGTTGTATCCCTCTCTTTTAATGGCTGCAGTGATGAGCTGCTAGGCTAGACACAGGATTGCATTTAACATTTCTAATTCAAAACTACTCAGACTACTTCCCTCCCAGTAACTTGAACTGCAGTTTCTTTCTAATCTGTTTTCTCTCCCACCAAAGCTCACTGAGGCCCAGGATAGGCAAAAATCTGCTCCTTGCCTAGTAGCAGAACAAAAGTCCAAAATCCTAAAGACAGGGATTCCTGACACATGATGGAAGTGCACACCACACACCAGTACACTGTACACGATTTAGACCCTGCCAGCATCAAAGATAGTGCATTTGGCATGTTCACACCATTACCTTACCATTACCATTATTAGCAAGATGTCAAGAAGTCAGGGATGTCTAAAACATGTCGGACACGTATTTTTGCCTGTCTGCAGTGAATGTATCTCAACTGATAATATCAAAGGCACTTGATGATGAGGCAGAGGGACACATAATGGCAATAATTGCTCGAAATTCTTTAAAATAGATGAACTGTAAATAGATGGCATATGCAGAACTCATAATGACGCTTGTGTGGAATAAGGAATCTGTGTACATGTGTTTGGAATGTTATGGCCATTTTGCTGGCATCTGCCACATGGGAGTAGCATATGAATTCAAGTTTTTCTATCACACCACTTCATCACATATTTTCTGTGAGTTTATATGTGTGAGTGCATTTATGCATCTCTATCTCTCCCCATATACCTCCATCTGCAAAGAACATCTGAAGAAAAGAAGCATTTCTATTTTTCTAGGTTTTGAGGGAATTGTCCTAGCTATCCTGCTTATCAGGAAAGAATGAAATGATAATATACAAAACAATGCCTGGATCAGCTTTATCCTATTTAGATTCTGTGCATAAAATCTGTCCACATCCCCCCTCTCCCCTATCTACCTGGATATCAGTTAACTGATGACTAGTTAATGATTTGACACCTTGGCTAGTTTAATTTAGAAATAATTTCCCCTTAAACCTTACACAATATCTATGAGTCCAACCCCAAAGATTCCTGTATTTTGTCACTACCAATCAAGCTCACTAAATAAATCATAGCTTTATTGCTTCCAAAGCTGACAGTAAGATCTATGTTCACCAAAGAGAAAGGTTAAACACTTTTCCATCTTATTATTCTTTTCAAATACAATGAAGCATCATGAAAATCTTAGCAGTCCTCAGTGCTGTCATGCTAGATTAACATATATTTTTAAGAAATAGCAGAAGATATTTGAGTGACACCTAACAAAGTATTTTCATTTTGTCCTTAAATGTAACAGGCAGTTGCTACTTCCTATTTCACTTTTCAAGGATGTTGTGTTTGGTTTGGGAGTGAGCTGGAAGTATAATGTTACCAGGTCTGGAAAAGAAAAGAAGTGAAAAACTTTTCAGTTTGGGAATCCACCTTTCCAGTTAGAAACACTTCTTTTTAAATCCCTTGTATGAAAGATGTAGAGGATATCAATAGCAAGGAAAATTTAAATTCCTGCTATGCCCAGTTCATTGGTGAACTAAGAAAATCCCTACAATACTTATCTCCTGAGATGAACCACATTGTTGATTATATTGGATAAAATTTTAATTCTAGATAGACCTGTATGTCAGAATATTTCAAAAAGGCAAGAGGTAATCTTATAGCTGTTGCAGGAGTTGCAGAATGCTCAGGAAGCCACCTGTGACATGTGAACATGTGTGACAACATTCGGGAGAGCAGCATTCACAACCTGTGTAAGGCCTGTAGGAATAGGCTACAGCCTCTGGGCTGAAAATCCTGGTCGGCTTCAGTACCTTTGGTGCCACAGTGTCCTTGGCTTTCTGAGTCCTTCTGTAACAGCTCTACCACGATGTCCTCAAAACTGCCCAAACTTTCCTCCTTTACTGAATATATCACTATTCTTTCAACTATTGGTATGAGAAGACAGTCATGAACAGTATTAATAATGTGTAGAGAAATACTCTGTTTAAAGTCAATAATTACTCATAGATATTTAATACCTTGTTTTAAGTTCTAAGAAGGCAATAAGTTGCTTATAATTGTGGGTAACATTTCCCACTGACATTTTCATAAACATCTATTACGCATGCTGCTCATGTGGGTAACATACCCTAAAATATCTGCTAACCAGCTATTTACCCTTCAGAAGCCTTTATAATTTTCTTTGTAACACAGAGTGAAAGCAAAGAGAGCATGGTTGACATGTGAATATGTCTATGATCTAAAAATTGCTGTGAGCCACAGTGATAGTTATTTACTGTAAGTTCTTTCACCCATTTTGAACACGTTCTTTTGTCTCTGTTTTCAGTACTAAAGAGTTAAAGGCAACCTGTGTCAAGTAACATCCTGCTAAAGAGACAAAGGAGGGCAGTTTCTGGCAACATTGCTGTTTCCTCTGTGAAATGAAAGTTATTAACTGATTCATGACTGTAAAAGAGAATCACAGAACGGTTGAGGCTGAAAGGAACCACTGGAGGTCATCTTGGTCCAGCCCCTCTGCTTAAGCAGACTACCCAGGACCTTTTCTAGACTGGAATATCTCCAAAAAGGGAGACTCCATAGCTTCCCTGGGATACCTGTGCCAGTGCTATCACAACCACAGTGAAAAGTGTTTTCTAGTGTTCAGAGGGTAAAAAAACTCCTTGTTTCAGTTTGTGTCTACTGCCTCTGGTCCTGTCACCAGATAACACTAAAAGGAGCCTGGCTCCATCTTCTTTGCACCATTCCTTGAGATATTTATGCATATTGGTATTGATTAGCTCCCCACGAAAATTCTCTTCTTCAGGTGAAATGGCCTCAAGTCTCTTGGACTTTCCTCATGAGAATCCTCCAGTGCATATTTGTGACCCTTTGCTGGACTGTCTACAGTAGTTCCATTTCTCTCTTCTGCTGGGGACCCCAGAACTGGGTTCAGTACCCACGTGTGGCTGGTAAGGATCATATAGTTCAGGGGAAGGAAAATACAGTGTTCTGGTTTGCGGGTTTTTGGTTTTCTGGTTTTTTTTTTGTTTTTGTTTTTTTTTTTTTTTTGAG
>VZRN01004204.1:2654337-2713367 GCA_013397935.1 Dasyornis broadbenti
TTTTTTTTTTTTTTTTTTTTTGAGACAGTATTTTGGCATTTAAATTGTGATTTCAACTTGAAATGCATACATTTTAAAAGATGCCTATCAGTGGCCTTTGTCAGTAGCATGGCCTTCAGCAATGACATGTGAATGCCAAGGCTGACTTAATTTTTATAGAGAGTTTATTTATCTCTTTATCCCTTCTATTCTTTTTTATTCTATTTTATTCTATTTTATTCTATTCTTTTTTAGCTACTGCAATTTGTTATTTCTGTAGAAGCTGACCTACAGCTTTTATGTCTCTTTCTGCCCTCAGCATTACATATGCCTGGTGGCATATTGGATGATCTTTTCTTTGAAACCTTCCCCTGTAGGACTGCTCCCCTATTATTCTCATTTTGGTCTAACCTACCCCACACTTGGCTGTGTTTCTCACGACAGTCCTGATTTTCTTGCCCACTGAAGTTTGCAGGATGCAATCTGGAGCTACTGCCTGAGCTTCTCAGAGAGCAGCAGTCAGCATTCAGCTAAAACAAGACCCAAGTTTGTTCTAGATTTTGTTTCAGCCTTTTAGAGTCAGTCCATGCTATACTAAACATTTCTGCCACTGGTCTCTTCACAGACTGAGCCCATGTCCTCGTTATGGTTGGCTGAGCCCGTGAAGGCTGAAAGACTTTCACCCTGGCAGTACCAGTGATGAATTTTACAAGGAAAAATCACCTGTTCTGCTGTTTCTACTTCCTCTCCTTTCCATTAAAATGTTCAGTCTCTTTTGACCTTGTTTCTGAAGCTTCTGCTCCAGTTTGCCCTGTCCTCTGAATTGTTTCTCTCATTTAACTATAATTTGTGGGGCAGAATCACAGATGCCACAAATCCACTCCATAACTTTGTTTCTATCTCTGTGCTACTTTGGTAGGGACAGAGTACTGCAAAATAATAAGAACAAGGTTCACAACTCACTAATCTTCCAATTATTCTTCCATAAGTTTTTATTTTCTTTTTGTTTCTTTTATTTTTACTTTTCGTGTTCCATCCATCTGTTGCTTGTTACTCTAGGGTACTCCACTTTGTGTTTTGGCTGCATTATACAGAGCCCCAAGCTAAGGATCTCTAATACTTGCTTGGAACCTGTGAGTTCTATTATAATATGTAAATATTTAAACATTAAAATATTTTGCATAACTCCGAAAAAATATTTTAATATTCAACATGTCCTAATTTCTCCAAAGTATGAAAAGTACATATTGCAGCTTTTTTAGATGTACATTCATTAGTGGGTGTAAAGGATCTCAGGGAAGGCAGATGTATAGCCAATGCATTATTTCTTTTAGGCCCAGGGTAGACAGAACAGTGCAGACTGTGTGAAAAGTGATGGATGATGGAAAAGGAGTGCTGATTCATAGGAAGGGTGGGAAACCATAGCAATTCAACTAATGCCAAATGATGTTGGGAAAAACAGTTTTCTAATCGGGTCTGGACATACTTATTGTAAAGAGACATTTCTGAGTGGAAAAACAGCCCTCTGCTGTTAATACAGGAAGTGGAGAAAAGAGAAAAATGAAAAGAAAGAAGATTTTCATTTTATTTTACCCTGTAACATATTTATCTTTGGTCCATTCATTTCTTGTTTGTTTGTTTTGGCTTTTTTAAAAGTTTATAACATGATTTTCATTCTTTCTTCTCATATTTATTCCCCTCAGCCCAACAGACTTAATGGAGATTCTCAGTATTTCCAGTTTCATTTCAATGGGTAGGCTCGGTGGAACAAAGGATTATTCAAAATAATCAGGATGGACAGATTCTGCGCTGGCACTTTTCAAAGGATTCTTTCTCAGGGTTAAAGAAAGAGAAATATTTTGGCTGACTGTCTTCTTTAACTTCTGCCTACTTTGTATTCTTTGATATTTGGGAATTATCCCAAATGCTGTCCAGCTCTCTAAGGGGCTGCCTGAATAGGAAATGTCTCCTACATAAAGCAGTGTGGCTTTATGGGAAGAATTGCTGCTTGGTGTGTTGATGTGCTTTCTGCTGATGTAGTGGGGTTCAGTACTTTATAACCGTCACTTTGAAATTTTTCTGCGGACCACTAATAAAAATGGGGATTAGGGAATACTGCTGATCCCACTCCAAAACAAATATTCCTGCAGAGAGAACTAACATGCAGTTTGTTTGTATCTGCTTGGAATTTAAAGAAGGTGCAGTGCAAATAAAATGGCAGTGGATTTACTACTAGAGGCTTTTTCCACTTCTGTTTTGCCTCAGTTCTACAGACAGTGGTACAAGATTTGCAGTTATTCCAAATTTTACATGTACTGATGCTAACTAGACTGGCCTCCTTGACATGCAATGAGCATGTATTTCCTCACACAAGCCAGAGTGATTTCCATTTCTGCATTTTAATTCTACCCTTTTCACTTTGAAATTCTCTCTCTTCCTTCTATCAGAAGTAAATATTAGTTCTATAGGGTTAAGATAGTCAAACACATGCATATAAATGGGTTGGTTTCTTTGAGATATTATGAAACTCTTCCAGTTATGTAAATATTATTCAAAAATATTGATAAAATTAGGCTCAGAGTTTACTGGCAGTCATTGCTTCTGTAGCCAAAGATGTGGAAGAGTTAAATTGTAAGCATCATTTCTTTATCCAAGATAAAGTGAGTAAGATCTGTAGGTGCACACCAACCTCAGAAATTAGGACTTGCCATTGATTTTCCAAATGAATTTACTGTCCAGCATCTCAGACACAAACATTTAGACCTGGGTTTTCAAGGGGTTTCAGTGGTATTTCAGATTAGCTGAGTAAACTAGCATTGGAATTTCTGGGACTGCTATGTGTTTTTTAAAATCCATTTTTCACATAACTTTTGCAGAAGCATTAGGTTTATTCTCCTTTTTTTCTTCCTCACATACATAGTAACACACTTGCTGTTATATATTAACATATTTGCTGTTGCTCCCGAGTCAGGGAAGGTTTGTTGTGTGCTGTTTTTAAAAAATATTGTTGCTCCTAGATTTATAATATGACTTTCAATCTGGCTTACTTGTTGTACTTCCAAGTGAAAAAGAGTTCCTTTTATTCCTTTGGGAGACTGTTTAATTGGGATGTATTAGAAAATGTATTGTGTAATAATAGTGGCTGTTTACATAACATGAAATACAAGGATTAACCAAACCTACCACTGTCTCAATAGAAATAATCTCAAATCTACTCATCTTGAGGACATATGTCAGACTAGGGGTTTTTGGTTTGGGGTTTTTTTAATAGTGAAGATGTGATGGTTTTGTTGTGATTATTTTGGGTTTTTTGTGCTTTTTTTTTTCTTTTCTTTTGAAGGAATCATCTTCTTCCTTTCTACCGTATAAAATGTCCTCCAGATAGGCAGAACTGTATATAAATTACTCTTTCAGGTAACTGTAACAACATCAAGGCTGTCTAGGAAACTGCAGTGTCATCTGAAATGTTCACCAAGTAATGGGCAGCCATTTTCTCAGGGAAAAAGGTCATAAAGGGATGAACGAATGATAATTAATAACAGTTACTGTGTTAGGCCTCCCTTGGGATTTTAAACATTATGAGCAAGGGCTAAAAGGAGCTGCTTGAAAAATTTGTGGCTGGCGTCCATAAACCCCACAGGTATTGCTTCCAAGAATGTGGATTGCACCCACTTATGAGGCCCAAAGCATTTAACATTGTTTTACATTGTCAGTGATGACATATTTGCAAGCTGTCTTCTGATTTAGACAACCCACTTCAGTCTTCCTCGATCAAATGCACCAAACATGGAAAACAGTGGCTTTCCAACAGAGCTTTTGAACTACAGGTATTTACATATCGCCTCTGCTGGCCTTGTCAGTGAGCTTTCATTTTAAGGTTGGATATTTCCATGTGCATCCTTCTGAGCTCCAGTTGCTCTTCCTAGAAATCAGGAAACCAACCTGCAGGGTTCTGCTGTTCAACGCAGAGAGAAGAGGGCAGGTGGACAGCGCAGAGATGTTGGGGAGACAGGGGAAGGAAAAGTGCCCTGGAAGAGGAAGAAATACAGATGCATGTGTTTCTCCCAGTGCTTCCTGGCACCTGGTACCTGAACAAACTGATGGCATGGCTGCAGAGGAAGAATGGAAGCGTGGGCAGCTGGGACAGAGCAGACAGCAGGGTCAGGGGACAACTGTGGTGGAAATCTTGCTGCATTCTGTTCCCACCCTGTCTGATAATAAATGCCAAGCATGTGTGTTAACATTGCTGAGCTAATTATCTCTTGGCACTATGATAGCAACAGTTTCCAGCCTCATGCTGAACTGTGTGGGTTTGCCACAACCATGAAATTGTATCAGACAAAGGGAAATTCAAATTTCCAGGAAAATCAAGTACGCATACAAAAATAAATCCCAGCAGGGCTGAGCAAAGCACTGGGCTTCTCTAAAGCTAGCCACGGGTACAAAACTGTGTACATCACTTTAATTTATTCCGATCAAACATGAACCAACAGAAAGGAGAACAACGGTGGAAGTTATACTTGAAGAATACTCATGCTTGGAAAAACCTAATAAATTGAATACTCTGTCTGGTTTTCCTCTCCAAAGTACTGGAGTGGCATGAGACAAGAATTCACACTCATGGAAAGCTGTGAGATGGGAGAAAGCCCTTGATGTTGAGATGCAGCCACTGCATAGTAATATCTGTCAAGTTCTTGGGGAAGACTTCCATATCTCTTCAGAAAACAGCATTCTTGTGTATCATCCCTTGAGAAAGCACTGGTCGGACTTAAATTTTGAAAATTACCTGATCTTAACACAGCCATTTCCTGGAAGAGGAAAGGATTCAAGAACCGAAGTTCTGTCTTTCCAGCAGCATATTAGTTCAGCAAATCTTTGGAAGCCTGCAGTAAACATGGAGAACCTTTCACTTATAAGAGCTTCCCACTGGGTTTTATGGATTTCAGTCTAAAGCTAACAGGCTTTGAAGATCCTCCTCCTACACTCTGTTCTTGTTTGGCAACCTCCACACTAGTCATATGGAACAAGGGATGGTATTTCAAAATGTTGTGGTTAGCTTGTACAACTCTATTGTCCATCTTCTGCATGAATGTTGCAGCAACATTACATATGGCTGCTGTCTAGGGGGCTTTTAGGAATTCAGAGTCAAAAAGATTCTGCCTTAACTGAAGAATTTTTGGCAGATCAATCCAGTCTTTTGCTTGATCTGCAGCTTTGGTAAGAGAAGCCAAAAAAATAGGAGGATGCAGGAGGATAAATAATAATATAGAAACAATTGTAAGTGCCATTATTTATATTAGTAGCTCTACCTTACTTTAAAAGCTATGTTCAGTTCTAGGTACTTAAGCATAAGAAGGATAATGCAGAATTAATTAAGGTTCAACAAGAATGAAAAGGGGTACAGGAAAATGCTGATAAAAAGGGTGGTTGAATAAATTTAAACTTACAGTGTAGGTGTGTGACTGCTGTAATTCAAAGTAATGCTGAAACTGCCATTGATCTTAATTGAACAAAATTAATGACCGAACCAATCAAATGTGACACAATAAAAACACAGGAAATAAGAAAAGGATATCATAAAGGGGAGCCTGCAACTGCTCTGCAGAGGAGCAACTAGGAGCTCTAGACAGGAGCAAGTAACCTTAAACCGTCTGATGAAATGAATGTTTCTGCATGACATACACATTAGATTATGCCTCTCACAACCATCAGAAGCTTGAAGGCTCTCAGCCTTTTCAGGGCCTAGGAGAGGAATGGCCTCCTTATTAAAAGGCAAAGAACCTGAGTTACAGCGGCACTTCTAAAGCAGCATCAGCTTGTAAAGACTTCAGGCCTCTTCCAAACACTCAGACCTTGAGGCATTTGACAACTTCTACCTGACAGATGAGGATAAACATTATTAAGGTTTAAATTGTTATCTCTTTCCTTGTGGCTTCTTACATGTAAGCTGACAGTCCCTCTCAGAGGAACAGGAATTTGTGCTGGATGTTTTGGACCTGTCAGGAAGCTCTTGAGTTTCTACAGCCTGGCAGAGGAAAACTCCCTTGTCCCATTCTGCAGCTCTTTCTTTGCAGGGTTGGTCAGTGTTTTTGCTCTTTGTGCAGTCACACGGTGCCATTCTCTAAAGCTCCCTGTTAAAGCCAAACAACACAAGCTCCCATTTGTGTTTCCAATTACACATGTGCTTTAAATCACCACTGGCAGTCACAGAGCTGACCCCTGTCTGCACCTTTCAGACACGGGTGAGGCATTGTTTGATGTCAGCTTTGCAGGCTCCTGCTCAGTAATGCACGGGGCTCTCACTGCCCAGGGCCATGATTGGAGACAAATGTCTATTTCCTATCCAGTGATCCTAAGACAACCTACAGTAGCAGGTATGTTTTAACCAGATTGTTTTCCAGGGGGTTTGGTGCTTTGTGACTGTTCTATTGCCTTTTTTTCTGTCTTTGGTAACCGTTTTGTCCACTTTACAAATGTGGTTTTTACTTGTGAAGTTTTTGCCTTTAGCAAGTGGGATACGGAGAAGGAGGCAGAACGTCAGTCAAACGTTAGGATGGAGTTAAAAATAGAGGAAAGATGATGGTTTTGAAAGCATTATCTGGAAGAAAAGGAGCTGTGAGGAATAAAAAATATGACTCTTAATCTGTGAAACATTGTGTCCCAGGATTTCTAGCATGTCGGGTTAGGCAACATCCAGAAGTCCCTTCTAAACTAACTTTTTAGTTGATGCGGTGTTTCATCACATCATGTAGCTGTTGCATGGGCTTTATGGCAGCATGGATACTGCCCGGACAAGGGGACAATGATTTCTTTCGCATAGTGTCTTTACATTCCACCCAATTTAACAAACTCAATTTTTTTTTCAACTTAACCTTGACTCATGGCTTGACTACTCATGACTTCTGTAAATATTCCCAAAATTACATGAGCAGTATCATATTACTGTTACTGATGTGAAGGAGCTCCAGTTTTGTGTGGATTGTCTGTTACCCCGTTTTCAGCATTTCTGAAAATAAATTGTATCAATTCATTTTGAAGAGCTCAGGCTCAGTATGAGATGTGGTAAGTTATAATCACTCAGCATATTTTGATCATAATGAGAAAATTCAGTGCTCTTCCTGTCACTGCTGCAAGGGATCAATTGTTCTGACAGATGTATACACTTAGAACGTAGGAGGAATGAAAATGTTGCTAACATTAATTAGTGATGGCTGCATTTCACCATAGGTGGATCTAAACCAAGAAGATTCTGAGTTGCTTATGCTGGACTGTCTTTTGCCTTAAATTAAAGTTCTATTTTAGCCCCATGAAACACAGGATGATGCATTTGATTTATTACATCAAGTTTGTGACTGCTACTTGTAATCAGAAACATTGTTTTGTTTTGGTTTTCTTTTTTAAACAATATTCTGTGTTAGGATCTGGTGATTGATGTGATTCCAGTTTAGTTTAACTTGTCAGATTGTGTAATGTAACCGTAGGATAAGTGTAGGAGATGCATGACTGGCTTTGGCTGACTCAGAAGCTGATTGTGCCAAGGGAATTTTATAACTGTCTACTAGAAGAAAGTGAATTTTTAAAATCATTACCCAAATTTTAGCTTGGCTCTTAAGTGAACACATTTTACCTATAAGTCAGTTATGTGAACATGCTCATTTCATTCCACATCTACTACAATTGTTTAGGAGACATCCACAAAAATACCAAATCTGTTTTGCTGTTATTTCACACTAAAAATACCAAGTCTTCTGACAGTGAATTACAAAAGTTAGGAAAGAATTTTTATAGCATTTCTTCTAGTCTGGGGTATGTGAGCAATAAGGCCTCTTGATTTTATCATTTATAGATTTCGCTGTGTCTTTTATGTTGCTTCCGAGTTCATCTCTAAATTAAACAGTTGCAGTCTTTTCCCTCACAATGATCTATTGAGCTTCTCTCACTTTGTCGATGGTTTCTAGTAGGTTTTAACTTTTTTTTTTTTTTTTAAACTGTGACAGGATGTGCCCCGTTTCTTTCTCCTGCTGCAGACTGCATTATCTGCAGTCAATGGAGTGAAGTGTAGGGTTTTTCTGCCACCATTAGGGTGGGAGGCGTACCTGCAGCCGCTCAGAAGCAAGGCTGGAGGGGGACCTAAAAAGGCAGAAGAATAGGGACTGAAGAAGCATTGTCTTTTGTTTGAATAGCATCCAAAATTTTGGAGCCAAAATAAAAGAGGGTACAGCCCTTTGCTCTTTCCCTGCAGTGCGGGATCAGGGCAAAAAGACGTCATTGCAGGTAAAATAGCAAAGGGTACGGTTTGTGAAAACTAAGACACCCACTTAATGTGAGCAGGAAAAAATTAGTAAGAACACTGCGTTTGCTCCTATCCAGAACCAGAAAGTAGCACGAGGGCAGATTATCAGCTGTGATTCCAGATAAAGAAAGCAATTTGCTGGTACTATTTAGGAAGCACTGTGTAGCTGATTTAAGCATAATATCACATCTAATCCCTGAACACAAGCTGAGTTTCCCCTCCTTGTAAATTACCTGCGAGAAATGGCCAGCATTGCTCTCAGACCTCTGAGTTCATCGTTTATTCTAACATACTAGTAAGGCTTGCTGCAAATCCAGTGACTTCTTAGTTTGTCACCCAAAAACTGTGACGTTATAAAACCATGAGATGTATTTCCAGGGTCCTGTCTTCACCAAAGACCAAATTGAACAGCACGCCACTTACTCTTCAGAGCCAACTAATGCTTTCACAATTAGCCTTGTTTTATTATTTTGAGGTGATTAAAAAAAATTTAAAAATTACCTTTGCTTTTATACAGCATATAACCAGACCCAGGTAGAAATGTCACTTTGTTGGAATTGATTTTTGTATGTCTGTTCTATATTTGTTTTCATTGCAATGGGGAATTTATTTTGAATTCTTTTTCCCCCTCAGGCTTTAAAAGCTACCAGCATTTTCCCAGAAATCACTATAGATGGGTCTCAAGATTCTGAGATTTGTGACCATTAATATATGAAGTAGTCAAACATTGTCAAATTTAAACTTTAAAGAAGATACGTCTAAGACAGCAGCCCAAGAGAAGCTGGATGAGATTGTGTCCCCTCAGCCCTGTGTCCTGTGTTTTCCAGGAGCAAGAAGAAATAGCCTGTGAAAGAAAATTGAGATACAGACTTAAGATGATGGGGTTGAGTTATATGTCACGCATATTTCTCCCTCTGCTATTCCTGAGGAGGACTTGTAGCTCTCCCTGTACTCTTCCTCCCTGGCAGTAGAAGGATCAGGCAGAGGAACCTGTGTCTCCCTCAACTGCCTATCAATTCTTGACAGCTAATATCAAGTCAGTTAACATAGCTCTGCCTTAATTTTCCCACCTGTAAAATGTCAGTAAGGATGCTTTTGCCTTTGAAAAAATATTATGCTATCTGCAGTAAAAGGTAAAATCTATGGATACTTATGGCTAGAGTATTCTCCTTTGTTTCACGGGCCACCACTAAGAGTCTTCTTGCCTGTATACTGCTACATATATGTCCCTGTCCAGAAGCGCTAAGATTTTGTGACAGGAAAATATTTTGAAAATGTGACTGGCCCTTTGTAAGAGTTGTTTCCTTGCCCAAATTTAGCAATAATTGGCCATTTCTTGCTACCACTGTGGTGACTACCCTTCTTAGATAATATATAGTGAAGCTAGGCTTACCTGAAAACATAAAGATTACGGAAAATATCTTTTAGGGTTCATCTTTCTTAGATAATGGCAAGAAGCTGATTCCAGCAAGGAACTTCTATAACTCTGCTTTATTCACTGAAATGAATCAAAATTCTCAGAATTATGCCTGTTCCAGCAAAAAGCAAAATAGCAGACACAATCAATTCCCTGTTGTGTTTTGGTTTAGTTTTGTTTGATTTTGTGCATTTCTTTAGGGTTTGTTTGTTTTGTTTGGGGTTTTTTCCTTTATCTTTTTCAGCACAGAATTGTAAGAACAATATGGAAATACAGACAAATCCTTACTGTAGCACCAGCACTATTGCACCTGCCAGCTAAACTGTACAATCCCCAGCCAAAACATTCTTTGATTGTCAAATTTGGCACCTGAAACAATGCATGTAAAGAGGACAGGGATCCTCAGGAGGCCTAGCTGTTTGGGAGATTTCCTAGCGTGCATAAAGGAAGCTGTGTAAGTTGACGTGTAATGATTTGTCATTGATTGGGAAGGCAACTCTTCCTTTTTTTTTAATGGGATGATAAGGCAAGACCACCTTAAAGTGTGTAAAATTATTGGATTAGAAGTGGCTTAAAACTGCATGGTGAAAACATTTTCTTGAAACAGTTATGAATTTGGGTTGTTCTTGTTCTGATACTGAAGTTCTATGAGATTTTTATAAGATGTTAGTGAAACTAACACTAATACTAAGAAGTATTAGTGTGAAAGCAAGACGAACAGATAAGTGCGAATATTTCACCACTGCAATAAATGCTCCTATATATGTGTATATAGTGGTACACATATGACAATATCGAGTTTTAATTTAGTATGAAGCTGAAAAGGTACGAGACAGTGTCTCTGAGGGCATATAACCATTTTCAAAAGTGATACCTTTAAAAACTATGTATATTCTCTGCCAAGCACAGGATGTTGTGAATAAAGAAGGGATAACAAGCTGTTAGACTAGCTTTGTGAAAGCAGGTCTTTGATCCCAGTAATAAAGGACACCAATTTTACCTCTTCATCCTGTTCATGTAGCCCTTTGATTTTATTAATAGTTTTAATAGGACTAGTCAGAAACATTTAAGAAAATCATCCTTGTGAATAGGACCTCTCCAAAGAAGATGGTTAACAGCCTGTGTTGTGGGCTGCTTGTCTCCCACACTGGTCTCTTATGCCTGCTTCTTCTGTGACCACAGCAGGTAGAGCTGTGCCAACATGGAGAACTTTAGTTGGTGACCAGAACCCTCTAGCAGGAGATTTAATGAATTGAAGATTTTTTAAGAAAGCATTGTCCTCTGGAAAGATATTTTCGTTAAACACCTTGTTCTAGTGCTACCCACCAGGTAAGTAGCATAACAGAGAGAAGCTGTTCTTTACAAGGAAAAAAAAAAGATGAAAGCACCTAGCTGTCTATCTTGGTTTGGAAGACAGGCGTCTGCTAAGGAAGGTGGAAACCTGCCTTAGAGGATATGACCCCCCTCCCTCCAAATTGTTATAAGGTCGAAATCAAAGGCAGAGATTTGGGAAAAGGAATAACAGTTCTTTACTCGTATCTATAACGAAGAAAACAAGCAACAATTACAGTAGCAATAACAAATAAACAAAACAGAAACCCGGTGGCAGCTTTCTCTGAGCTGCCAGACACCGCCCCTCCCCTTTGGTGCAGTTACGGTCACGGCCGGCAGGGGGCGCTGTGACGCGAGCTCAGCTCCTCGGTGATGGCGGACGGAGCAGAGGGCGAGGCGGCTGCACGGCGAGCGGAGCTGCAGCAGGGAATCTCAGGGCAGCAAACTGGGCAGCAGAGCTTGTCCACTCGAGCCGGCGAACAAAAGGGTAGCAGAGACTCCAGCAAGGAAGAAAAACCAGGCAGTGCTGAGCTCCCGCGGCAGCAGTCAAGGGGAAGAAGAAACAGCAGCTGTCTCCTCCAACAAGTCCCAGGAACAAGTGTGTGTCTGCCCACTGCCAGCCACCTGTTTCTTCTCTTGCCACACCTGGCTATGTTTTCAGTCCCTTAAGTGCGTTTTTGTCCCTTAGGTACTCAGTCGTTATCTCTTAAGTACCCAGTCGTTAAGGCTCGTTAAGGTATCTCTAGCCAAAGGATGGAAAAATTCCCAACCTCCAACACTGTCTCATCATAATCACTTCCCCAGAAAATAGTAATAGACTACAGTATACAGAGTCTGTCTGCTTTCAGTTTTCTTTCTTAGAGATACATATATTCAGCTGTAGTAGCTATCCAGTTTATAGGAATTATTTTCATAAGAGGAGGCATTGGGTTGGGGAACAGAATTTACCTTATATTTATCTTAGGCCTTGCTGTGTTGTAGCTGTATTATAAAATTGCTGAGAGTATGCATGAGTATTAGGATTACAAAAATGCCAACAAAATATTTCTCCTCATCATTAAATTAAAATTTTCAAAGTGGTTTATAACTGAAGGAGAAACTCCACCAGGAATGAGGGGTTGCGCCTCAATTCAAGAAAAAAAATTGAGATATTGAAAAATAAAAATTGATTCTTCTGATTCAGAGCGAATAATCCAATCAAAAACTCATTTACTTTACCTCATGTGAACTAGATGGCTCTAGATAGAGTCCTGTCCTTTTGAGCTAGTAATGACCGTAGCACATCCCAATCAACTCTAGGGTCAGACTACCACATCTTCAAATTTTGCTGAAAACAGTATAGACTGTAAAAGCAAATGGAAAAGTAAGCAAATGAGAATGTTTTTCAATTTTACATCCTTATGGATTAGTACAGTTTTGAGCAACTATTCTAAAATCATCAGGCAATCTCATTAGCATTGCTTTGCCTCTCAAGTAACTACAAAGTCTATCATCAAGCACATATGCAGAGTTTAGGCTGAATCTACTTCATAACATAACTTTATGTAATTTCTGATTCTGTAAACACTCACTGCATGGAGGGACTTGCCTAGTTTTTGAGTTTAAGGGAAGATAGACCAAACTACATAGATGATACTCTCCAGACCACATTAAAAGTGTCATTCATAAACTGCAGTCATCTATCCAAAAGAATAATGAATTCCTAGGGGCTAAATTCAATACTGCAGAAACTCCAAGGGGTAATGGCATTACATCAAGGTGAATTTTTTGCCATTTAACTAAATATAACTGACTGAAAAAGTTATGCATGAAGGCAGGTAAAGCTTTTAATGACTAACAGGGAGAAGGACATTAAGTTTACTTTCCCTTTTGTGTATCTGAGGTATTCATAAAGTGAAAATTACTTCCAGGGGAAAGTTGCATCACAAAATTCATCCCAAATTTGCATGAAAAACACATGCACACAAACATTTAAATTGGAGAAAGTTTTCAAACTAATTTCTGTTTACAATTTACTGCCTTTTCACTCTTCAACAGAACATAAAAATCCATGGGCAAATTCCAGGATATTGAATGCTGACTCTCATGGCTTTATGTGCCTTTTTCTACCTTCTCCTAGAAACTACAGTGAAGAAAGACAGAGAATACATGCACAGATAAAAAGAGAGAAACAATCAAGCTTGCAGATAGCAACCTGCCAGTTTCCAATTTTCCTTGGAATGAAAATTTTTTCCAGCAAAACTGCAGTTTTCCGGTGAGAACATTTTTAGGCTTGTTAGATGGGAACTATTCATTTTGAACTGCACATGAACAGAAACATCAGAGGGACTGTAATACCTATTCTCAAGAACCAGGGAGATTTAAGAAAAAACCCAAGCCAAGACAAAACAGGAAAAGACTTACACTGAAAAAAACCCCAACAAAACAAAAGCCCCAAGTACTAAAAAGAGTTTTGCTTCCCTAAGTGTTCTTCCCACATGCTTGCAGCCACATTCCACATATGTTGTTCAAGTAGAAGAATCCAAGGAGGTAAGGGCAGAGGGAAAGAGAGGTAACTGCTTGTTTTCTCCTTCCTTTGTAAATATGCAAACTCTCACAGTGTTGCTTAACAATAGCTGTCTATATATGTGACCTGATTCCACCCTCTGAAAGGCCATGTGAATTTTGGAAGGTGAAGCTTTTGCAATGTTACTTTAGCTTTGGAACTGGTGGCAAGGCTTTTTTCCCAAGTAGTTGCATGTCAATAAGTCTCACAGAATAAAAAATACATAAGAGCTTTTAATGGAGGACTTTTTTTTAAAAAAGGAATGCCTATTTTGTAGAACCAGTTTCAGAGATGATGAATCTATTCTGTACAAATCATTAAATAATGGAGCAGAAGACCTGCCTTTTGTAAAGAAATTAGAGAGGGAGCCAAAAGGCGAGGTAGCAGGAGGCTCTATATATTGTGTTTCATTTTCTCACTGTGCTGTTTCAAATTTCCATTGCAGTAGGTGCAACTGAAGAGGAAAACTAAGTTAGAAGAGAAGAAGAGACAATAAATGTCATCCATTTTGAGGAGATGCATCCTAAACTCCAGGAGAAAAATAGAAATAACTAGAAGCAAGTACTTGAATATGTTCACAATAGAGAGATGATTTTTTATATAGAGTGTATGATAAAAATCAGCAATGCTTTAAACCATGAGAAAACAATCATGCTCTGATCAGTATAACTAGTTTACCTACCATAAATCTGGAAAAAAATAACACTTGATTGAATAAATATGGAAAATATTGAGATAGGGACTATTCAGAGCAGAAGAATACACAAAAATTGGAAAAGAATTTTCCGATGGTTGCTGCTTAGGTAAAGAAGTTTCCTTTCTTCAAAGCCCCACACTTCCTTCTAATTGCAGTGAGCAATACAGATGACTTGCTAGGATCACGCTTGCCAGCCTCCCACAGGAGATATTTCTACTGAACTCATATTTGGACTCAATTTAAAAGGAATAGAAAAGGGAAAGACAAGTGACCATGGCTACCAATGAAGCACCTTTCATGATTCTCAAATTCACTGTGGGGATGAAACACTATTGAATTGATGTAATTCTGCAGGCAGTGATCCCAGGCAAGAAATTTCAACTATTTGAGCCACCTGAGATGAAGTTACCATGACACCTTGAAAGGCTTTGTGTAACCTAACTTCTGCTAGCAAGAGTCAACTTTGTAGAGCAATAGATGAGCAGAGACAATGTTTGGTTCCCTGTATTTATGGTCTCATTATTTGCTGCTTAAGGTGTACATTTATTGTCATAAAGGGTTCTATACAGCACTAAGTAGATAACACTTATATGGATTAAGGGTATTTTTCCATAATAAAAAAATGTTGGATGAGCTGTATGGCATCTGGAACACAGAATCGGTGGATTAACCTGTGTTCCAAAGAGTGGTAAGTATAAGCTAATCACCTAGGCCCTTCTTGTAATCAACAGAGAAAGCAGTAAAAACAGGTTGATTCATTCCCTCTCAACAGATATGGGATGAATCACCATCTGGAGGGTTAGTGTCTTATTCTGTCTGTAAAGAAAGTTTAAAGTTAAAGTTCAAGGAGGTAAATCCCAGCCTATCCAGTTTATTTTAAATTACATAGTAATTCTCTTTTATTTCTCCCTTCAAAACATACATTGAAATGACCTTGCACACTGTGGTAAAAGGTTAATATCAACTTTTTGGTGAGCACTCTTGTAACTTTCACAGTCCATGCAGGAGACCTTTCCCAACACATGTACATTCATTGCCTCCCCAGGAATTTCATCTGTTAATCTTTGGGATGACTGTAGTGCCAGCGGTCCCAGTCTGCTGATTATTCAGAGTCTTTTTGGCAACAATCACCCAGACACAGCTTGTTAGACAGAGCATCCTTGCTCAATGACTTGCATGCCACATATGTGCTATGTGCTAGAATCTGCAGCAGCCTTTGCAAGGTGGAAGCTGCTCAGAGCCAAGATCCTCATCCTTGCTTGCAGAATTGATAATGTCATTCAGTGACACCAGCTGGTGCTCTGGAATGGGATTACAGATTGCAAGTGAATTCCTGAAAGGTGGGAAAGGCTTCCTGTAAGAACTCTCCTTCTTTTCCCAGTTTGGTCTAGATCTGATAAGTGAGATTTCTTTTCATGAGTTCTAGAGGTGCCACCTTTCTCTTGTCTTCAAAACTGATATTTTGTACACCAAAAATTTACGGCAGTCACACAGCATGCGTGTTCTATACATTTATCCCAAAGAAATGAGCTATTCATTAATTTTAGTGAATCTTATACATGTGCTGTGATTGTGTTGGGCAAATACAATCCATCTGAAGACATAACAGGGTAGATGTATCTTCTGCAATCATAATGACTTATTTTTTGGTGGTCATGATGGAAGCATAGAAGGCAAACCCAGTAAAATGTTCCTTTTCATGAGATAATTTAGGAAGATCTCTTTCCTCACAGTAGTCTTGGTGAAACATCAGTAAGAGAACTTGAATGTGGCCAAATGTCTTCTTACCACCATTTATTCTTGGGACTAGGCTCATTAATCAATAATACAGATCAGGTGTCTTGGTATGATAAGATTCCATCTTACACTTTATCTAAGATTTTATTGTGTCAGTTTTCTTATAACGATTCATCTGGTGTTGTCATACACTGTGAATGTGACTGTGAGATTTGGTGGTTCTTCTCTGGTCTCCAGCTTTCTGCTTCAAGCAGCAGTTAGTATGTTTCCAAAATAACTTCTCATCTTCTATGAAAACTACCTCTTTGATACTATATTTACATCTTCCTTTCTGTAGGTACCTGGGAAAAAAAAAAAAAAAGAAAAAGATAACTCCACTTAGTCATCTGGAGATGAAATTTCTTGTAGAGTCTAACCATCAGAACCATATGTGTAAACATTGTACATATACTTGCTCCCCTATTCTCTGTGCTCTGAATAGGAACTAGCAATAATTGATACATCCAGCTGCCCACCTATTCTACAGCATTTCCAGTAAAGTTACAGCATCTCCTCAGTCTTTAACATTAAGAATCTTTGTGACTTTAAGCTGTATGGCTGCATTGTGTTGCTCTTGTCTCAGAGGAGTGCTCTCTTACTCAAGTTAGATAGTTACTCACAGTTCCTTGTTTGAAATGCTTCCAAAGGAGCTTGAAGACTCAGGGTGGAAATTATTTCCAAGCTGCTCTAAGAAAACTCTTCATATATGACATTATATTAGGTTATAATGAAAGTGTCCTTCAGAACTGCAATTTGATTGCAAATCTGAGATGCACTCAGAGGCATATTCTATACATTAATATCCCAAGATTACAGTAGATTGGCCTTAGATTATTTCAAAGTTGCAAGAATTATATTTTTTTTGGGTTGATTATTTGGCAGAGTGCTTCTTGGCTTTTCTCCTGCTGCTTAATGCCAGGGATGGTATGCTTATACTTCAAACTCTCAACAGAATTGCAGATATTGTGAAAATCACAGAACTTTCCCAGAACTGCGCATTTAGGAACAGAAATTCACTTAGTACTGCATTACTAAGTTTTTATTTTGATAATCCTCTTGGAGAAACTCCTGCACTGGAAAGGTTGTTGCCTATAAAGGAAGACCAACAACCTAAAGACTAAGTGGACCTGATTCAAATCTTGACTCAGATGACAGCTTACTGTCTTTTCTCACAGAAAAATGAATGTTCATCAAGTTGAATGGAGGCACAACAATTGCAAACGTTAAAGGATTGAAATAATCTAGGATTTTTGATTTCATTTATTTCTATATAATTCTTTCTCATCTGGATATGTGAGCCTGTCAGGGTTAGTCACTTTTTAGATTACTGGTTTTTCTTTAGAAGCATAGTTGGGATCATTTACCCTGAAGTCTTCATGATCCTTTGTGTTTTAATTGATCCTGACTTGTTTCTGTCAAGATCCAATAATGAGACACAAATACCATTTTATGCTTATAGACAGGAAAACCCATTTAGGTGAAACATAGTGGCTTGGCTATGGAAGTGCGTTATCGTGAATGTGTGCATTGTATTGCAAATGATCACTTACCTCCAGCAACATAAGATTTTGTTGGGATAAATTTACTAAGTTGATTAGTAACTACAGTTTCTCTTCCTGCTACTTCATGAACTCTTACAATTGCATTTCCTTTCAGTAATTTTGTAAATGAATTCTTTTATTTCTTTTATACTAATATGACTTTAGGTAAGCATTATGTTGGTGTGATTGTTTACCCATTAAGGCACCCCATGATTATGAATGATGTTTAACAATGCAGTACCAGGACACAGTTAGAATCCACTGGATCCAAATAGTTTTAACTCGAGTGCTCCAAAATAACAAAATCAGCTCCTCTCCGTGCTATTTTTGCCACCTTTATCTTCTTGGTTGTGCTAATATTCTTTTAGCTGACCAGGTGTTCACTTCTGTTCTGTTTGACTGAGTAATTAGCAAACTGTGCATTCCTTAAGGCAAATATGCTTTCTCATCTTTAGCAGAGGCGGGCTTGAAGATAAATGCAGAGAATAACTCTACTGTCGATAGGGGTAAGCCAAACATGTTCGCAGTATGTAGGATGTTAGTGGGCTAAGTGCCTCAAAAACCAGGATCCCCCAGAATTTTCTATGCTTTACTGCTCTAATTTGTTGGCAGCATCCTCTGTGGAGCAGCATACCTTCAGTTGATCTGAATTCTGCATCTTAGACTGCCCATCCTGTTAATTTCACAAGAGTTTCTGTTGCTCAAGGGGAAATGATTCAATGTTCTGCACACTTCTGCTGATACCCTAAGGATTTTAGCAAAGCAAGAGTGGAAAAACCTTTGAGTTTCAAAAAAAAGTAAAAAATACCAGAGAAACCAATGTTTCTAACCAATCCATTCCAGGAATATATAAAACATTTTGTCTAGTGTCCTAGATAGATGTTGTGTCTTTAAATAATTAGTAAAGCAGTATTCAAGTCCCAATTTCCAGAGTGAATAGAGAGCTTTCCTTGATAATTCCTTGAATTCCTTGACAAACATACTTTTGAGGAAATGGCATCTGAAAAGACAGTTCAGAAAACCAATGGCCATTTTCTCTACGGAGAAGAGCACCATGTGGAGGGTCTTCTTAATATTTTTTCTTATTTATTTCTTTCTTTCCCTTTATCGTTTTAAAGAATGTCAAAGAGTAGCTCTTAAAACGCCCAGAAGATGGGATCAGTGCTTTACAACCTGCCACATGCACTTGTTAAAGCCTGAGTGTTTTAGAAATCCACTTGCTCAGGACACAGGGTTAAAGTGGTTTCCGCACTGTTCTCATTTTTGTGGTGGGAAGAATTAGCAGTTGAGTGACCATAGACATCTTGTCACATTTCAACACACTGACAATATGCCCATTAATACTAATGCGAATCACCCACACGTGTTCAGAGATGGAGGGTCTTCTCTATATGTTCAAAAAACCAATTTCTTGGTCATTCATTATTCTGTTTTACTGCAACAGGAAGTTTCTATTCAGTAAATGCTTACCTCATTGATAGCTTTGAAAGGATGTATTTGATAACTGGAAGGGATCAGGTGGAGAAAAAAGCAAAAAACAAGGGAGAATTGTTCAGACCCTAAAACTGAAAGTTAATAGTTTAGTGTAAATAGTGAACAGGATAAAGGGGGATTGTTCACAGAAGATATTTATGTTGATGACTCCAGTTAAGCACAAATTACTTTGAATAGTTGGTGGGATTTGAATAAGGTGGTGTGGTGGGTGTGAAGATCCTTCAGAAAAAGAATGGTTGTCTCCTAAAGTCACTGTTCTAGCAAAATAGCAAATATGCCTTCTTGGAGGTTTTAGTCTTTCTTGTTTGATGTCTAGGAAACCTGCAATTATTCCAAACTCATGCCCTCTCTCACCTGGCAGATTTTGAGTTCTGTAGCAGATAGTTCAGATATTTCTACCACAAGTGCATGCCTTCACCATACTCTTGTGTTCAGGAGTGGAAACTGAGTACATTGTAAAACCAGACAGAGCTATCGTAACTTTATTCAATCAAAATTTAAAAAGGATAGAACCAAAACATTGTTTCCAGCAATGCTCCAGCTTGTGGATCAAAAATAAAATAATCTTTCAAGCCTGAAACAATTTACTCTTTTCTTGTTTTACCAATCCCGTTCAATAAAACAACTCTAATTTTCTGCCCCCTCAACATTTATCAAGAATTCCTGGCAAAGAAGGAAAGGGCCAAATAAACCCAAAACACAGTCTGTTTTTTTTAGCAAATTATTTTCCCTGCCTCATTAGTCTTACTGTTTTCCACAAAACTGAGAAAGTTTACAGTAACCTCCTTACAACAGTTTTATCAAAGGAGAAAGCATGCTTCCAGCTGTAATGTCTGATGGACAGCAGCATCCTTCAAAAGGCTCAGCTTCATGTTTTGTGGGGGAAAAATAAAAGGAAGACAGGGAGTAAAATGGGAATTTCATATCACAGCAGTATTTGCTTGCTCAAATACAGATAGCTATAGTAAAATACCTTTTAGAATAGAAATGCATCTACAATAAAAATATGAAATTTAGTCCTGCTGGAAATGTTCAATTTATGGTTGATATTTTTCACTAAATCTGGAAAGTGGTAGCATAAGTTAGATGAATCTGGGGAAAATCTCAGCAGCAGAAAGATCACTTGGCAGGTTTTTGGGCTTTCGCCTCTACACAGTTTAGGCCCACATTTTCTCTTCACCAGGAGTTGGTGTGCTTTATGGCCCAATAACCAGGCTAGGTAGGGACAGTCTTTTCAAGAGCATACCTGTCCATCTCTCTCAGTGCCTTGAAATTAATAATGTATTGTAAGAAAAAGTAAATAGCAGCTTGGGCAGGTGGAATGGGATGTTTCTGTAACTCAGACTTTTGTCTCTCCAGATGCTGAATATTTGGATGACGGGAAAGAGAGACCTGAGGGACCTCATTAGATGACACCAACCCAAAAATTCCTATGAGGAACTTTTTCATACCATGTTTCTTGCGAGGATGTGATGAACTGTGGATTAAGGCCAGGGAGGAAATGGCAGACCCACCTGAAAGCTGAAAACTCCCAGGGCACAAACCTCCCTGGAGGTGTTGAACTGCTGGACTGCTGACTACTGTAGGATGACTTTCTTTTCTGTCTCCCTGTTGCAGCTGTGCCCTATTTCATAAGCAATTAATAATAATTTAGACAAAAGGGGCACAGTGATTATAGTGCCTGGTATATTCGTCTGGGGTGAAGGACGGTGTCAACTTTTACCTCTTTTAACCTGATTCGTTACAGGGATCTTGGTGTGGGTTTCCTACATTCCTAGGTAGTTAGTGGTTTCTCTACTGATTTTGCTTGACTGTTTTGAGCAAATATAACTGTTTCATTCCTTGGTTTAAATCTGGAGGTCTTGTCTCCCAGACAGATATTCCTGCGTTTGAAATAAGTGAAGAATATGACGTTAAGTAGTATTACTAGAAATCTAGTGTATAATATGTATAAAAATATAAACTCTTTTGTATGGTGTCTGAGCTTACAAGTTTAAAGGAGAATTTTAACTCCATTTTTATCTGCTTGCACATAACTTGAAAGACAAATATTACAAATGAAAAGTTATATCAAATTAAATTGGATGGTCAAATTAAAGAGAAGGAAGTTTTCTCAAAAAATGAGTTCTGGTCTAGGAGAAAGTAGTAGAGAAAGTAGATAAACACAAAGAACAGTGATCCAAACCCTCTGAAACAAAAATGAAAGCTAGTATATATAAATGTTTTATGGAAGGGTCTGAGTGTATGTGTTCTCAAAGATGATCTGTTCCTTGGTATGTGTATGGTAAAATGCTTATGGAGTTGGAATCTGAGCAGTTCCCCAATAATCCTGCTGCAGAGGACATCTTTACCTATATTTATGTGTGACTCAAGGGACACTGGTAGTGCTCTACCCTTTTGTGATGTTTATGAACATTTTATTAATATTTTATTTGCAGTTAATGGATGTTCCACCAATTTTCCTCACGTGTTAATAAGAATCTGCTAAATTTTTAATTTCCTTGGCTGAAAACTGATAAATTGTTTCTAATAAAACCCTTCAAAACCATCCCTTTTTGTCTTTCACAAGCTTCAAATATATTTTTAGATGTAGTAAGGGAAAAGAACTTTGCAAAATTTCTGTATTTTTCCAGTGGAATATTTTCAAGTTGTTCATCTTTTACAGCACTCCTTTCAGGGATGAAATAATACCTTTTGTTTATAGAATTCCCATGGGAATTTGTTTCACTGGCTTAGATTGATGGTCCATATATCCCAGAGATGCTATTTAAGGTGGACACTAGAGCCTGGCTGTTACTGGTGTGCGCACAACTATGTTCACTCTCACAGACAAGGTTTTCTGGAGACATTTCAGCTTTCAGACTCACCACTTTGTGTTCTCCTGGTCTGCTTCTCACTGCTGTACCATATGCTCTGCTGGTGGCTGCTCACCCCCATGTATTTGCAGATTTTATGTTGCAAACATTGGAAATTGAAAGAAAAGTAGAAAGGATCAGACTGTCATCCAATTTAGGGAGCTCAAAAATGTTTCCTGGAAGTCTCCTCATAGCACCTTACGGAATACTTACCAGGAAATTCAGACTTGGGAAGTGGCCCATGATAGATGCCTTTGTAGTCTAAAACAAATGGTAAACTTTCTGCTGAGCTAAGAGAATTCACTTTGGGAGTGGAAACTTTTACTTCCTTTGCAAGAACAAATCTAGGAGAAAATGTCCACAATGTTCTGTGAAGGGCTGACAAAGGAGGAAGAACAGTGGATCATTTGCTATTTAAACTAAATAATTTTTTACCATATTGCACTGAGATGAGGTGAATAAAGCTCAATGTACAATTAGCTTTAATTTTGCTCTTGACTTGGCCTAGCCTAGAAAAAAAAGTCTGTGAGGTGTTAGAAATAAAAGCTCTAAGACTAATACACTGCTGAAAGATACTGCTGTTCTTACTGGTCAAATATGTTTAGAATTAATTCTGTTTTAATGTATTGTTGCTTGTATATTTAAACTGCTTGAAAAATCTACGCTTTGTCCATGCCAGACAAACTAGACTTCTTCTCTTTATCCGTAATTTTAACACCACAATGTAAAAGTGGTCATGATTACTCACATATGAGACCACAGCAGAAAGCCTATGGCAGCAATGGTTTTAACCTTAACTTAGCAGGATTGATAGAATCTATGACGGATGCAAAAATCTGTCTGAGAATGAAATTATGTCTAGTAATTTCCCTGTGGTTATTAGTACTTCTTCAACTCTCTACTCCTTCTCTCTTCATTTTTTGCTACGTGTTCTGAACACAGGCAGGCTGAAGATAACCTAAAGGAAGAATCCTATAACTCAACCATCTTTGCAATTTACTGTGGACCTACTCTTTCCATGGCAAAGACCTCTTCCACACGATTGTACAGAATCCAGCAATCCTGAAGGGATCTGTAAGATACTTGCTGTGATTTTAAAAAGTTTTAATGCCTGAAGGGGCTTTGTTCTGCTTTAGCTGTATACTACAACTTAAGGAAGGAAAAGGGTCCAAAGCTACACAGGGTAATCTTACCCTTCAGGAATTTTAACTGTATTCTAAGATTAGCTTCTCAGGAGTAACTCAACCTAGAGTATTAAGTGGTCAGAACTTGGAGAAAAAATTTACTGATAGCGTTGTTCCTTTCTTCAAGTTTTGTCTGAGCTTAAATATGTAGTGAAAGTCTGCTGAAAAATCAAAACTTGATGGCATGCCACAATTTGGAATCAAGAAAGGTTTTTGTAATATTTTCAGCTGATAGCTCCTGTAACAACCACAACTGAAAATCTCCCATATAAATAAGAGTTTCTAAATATACACAGTGAGTGCTAACTGGCCAGACAATTTGTGTTTGAAGTGTGTGGGACAAATGTGCCTCAAAAGTGTGTGCATATGCACAAACCTGTGTGGACACAGTTAATGGGTTTTTTTTTCTTTCCTGGAACAAAGCTCTTTCAGCACATTGAATTTCTTGTGTCAAAGTGAATTTTCAAGTACTGCTACCATATCAAATAGTGTTGTTTGATCCTGTCCATTCTGAAATCTTTAACATCCAGCACCAAAGTCAGCTTTCTTTCTTCCCTTGTGCATCCTCCATATGTTTCCACCCTTGAAATGAACTTCTTTGGCTGAGCTTCAGCACTTGAATATCAAGTTTAATAAAAAATAAAAAAAAAGGCAAAAAAAAAGCACCCAAAGACAGGCAACAAATGTGGTGAAGGAACTAGAGAATAATCTTTTGAGAAGCAAATAAGGGAACTGGGATTGTTCAGCCTGGAAGAAAGGAGGCTTGGGGGAGACCTTATCACTCTCTATGAATACCTGAAATGAGGTTGTAGCAAGGTCAGGACTGGTCTCTTCTCCCAGGTAACAAGCATTAGGACAAGAGGAAATGGCCTCAAGTTGTGCCAGGGGAGGCTTAAATTGAATATTAAGAAAAATTTCTTCACCAAAAAAAGTTAGGAAGCATTGGGATGAGCTGCCCAGAGAAGTGATTGAGTCACCACCCCTGAAGATGTGAAAGTGTGGCACTTAGGGACATGGTTTAGTGGTGACCTTGGCAGTGTTAGGTTGGACTGTATGATCTTGAAGATCTTTTCCATCCTACACGATTCTATGACACTGTGATTCTTTTTCAAATCAGTCACATTTCCTGTGTTGTTTAAAAGGCAAAGCTACAGCAGAACTGAGCTACAGCAGATTCAATTCCTCACCTTTACAGGTTACATCAAGCTGCCTTTGCCTTCATCCCATGTTCCCTTGTCTTACAGGCATGGCAGAAGAAATACTAATTTTTCTCCTGTGGCAACCAGTAATTATAAACCCTTACTTCTGCTAAGACTCTTGGGCTCGGCCCAATCGAATTGAGGGGACCCAAACTGGTCAATTTGCAGCAGAGACTGGTTGGAATCATGTGAATGGAACCATTATTGAGTATAACTCAGAGGGTTCAATATTTATGGGAAAAATAGGCCATTTTGGTGGAATACTTTCATGATCTCCATAGCATTTTTCCTCAGGAACTCAAATTTTAATGGGACCAACTCCTACTTAGAGCAGCACCTGGTAGATTCCTATTTTCTCTATTTTTCTATGTGTTTAATGTGGTGATATTTCAATTAGATGGTCAAGCGTGGGAGAAAAATGGATTATTCTCCCCATGAAGACATATTTTAAATATCCTAGTAGTTTATACTAACTTCTTTTCCATGTGCTAGAGCTGTTTATTAATTTGTTTCATCTGGGCTCCTTCCTCTGTTCCTGCTTCCTTCTTACCCCTGGGAAAAGTGACTACCTTCTTGTCACTGCTATAATATTAATGTTTGCATTACTAAAACAAAAAAAAGGTCAATGTTTTCCTGGTCTTTCTTCTCTACAGGAAATTTTTTAAAATCTTATTTCTTTTCCCTTTGTCCTTTATATTTCTTTCCATGACAAATTTCAATAACATATTTTTTATTCTAGAAATGGATGTGTTTGAAATCCAATGGGAAACTCTGTCATAGACTAACAAGCTGATTCTGGTATCACTTTAAAATCTATGAACACAAATATGTAAACGTCATGCTCCTTTCACAGGAATCCTAATTTATATCTTACCACATTCTGTGAGACATCAATAGCTTAGATTTTACTTGCCAGGTAACAGAATTTCTTTTAGTGAATTTCTAATTTCATTATATATATGGAAAAATATATTCTTCTGTATTTATATTAAATTTCATATGCAGTTAAAATTCTTTTCCAAGACATTTATTGGATATGTAGGCTACATTCTGCCTTTCAGACATGAACCCTACAGAATGATAAACAGTATTTAAGATTCAGGCAGAATCTTATGGGAGGAAGAACAAACCTTATTGAAACGTGGTCAAACAGGATCTCCTTGAGTGTGTAGCAGCAACAATTTGGATTTGTGGTACCTCAATATTTATGCTGAGAGACAAATTCTGTTGTCTGAGCTCTTTCTGTTATGGATCTATTTTCCTCGGTTTTGACCTGAGGAAGGACATTTGGGAATCTGATAAAAATAATAAAAGGAATAGTGAAAGGAATTGCTAACTTGCAGAGAAAAATTACTTGTGTGATTTTGTATGGTGGGCTTTGTTTTTGTTCTGGATTTGGTCTACCAGAAGGACTGAAGACATCCAGGGATTATCTCCCTGCAAGCAAACACAACTCAAATTCTCACAAAAGGCTTCAGCTGATGTCTGCATAAGGATCTGGTCCAAGATCAAGGCTGAATTGCCAGCTAGTAAAGACTAAGAGCAGCCAACTTCTGTACCAACCCGCAATGCTCTGTACCTCAAGAGACGTATGAGGTAAATATGAGCAGATCGTGATGATGCTGTGTTTTTTTCTGGAAGCTCTATGATCTGTGAGCAGTGTGCTGCTCATCTGCCTTGTGAAGATTAGTCTGTGACTTTCTGCTAAGCTCTGAAAGTACACAACAGACCTTAAATCTAGGGAGAACTACGCAGCTCCCCTCTGACATGCACAGGCAGTGAGAGAACACTTGACACTCTAGTTTCACCAGAGCTAATCACTTCTCTCTGCAGGGAAAGTCAGGCAAGTTTCTGTAGCTGTAACTCAGCATCGACACCAGCCATCTGGCTTCTCAATCTCTTCTCATTTAATGGCACTTGCCTTCCATTAATTGTTCCAAGGCCATTTTTTTTTTCCATTAGCCCCTGCTCTTAAGCAGATGGTTTGAAACAAATATGTTCAACAATGTAAGTAAATCTACAGGCAAGCAAGGGCTGTAGAGATGGCTGAAACTACCAAAGAAAATGGTTGACTTCACTGTGATGTGAACATTAATGTTCCTGTTCCTTTGGACAGGACAGTTTTACTTGATCTCTTTAGGTTCCTCATGGCTCTGCTATACGTCCCTGTCACGAGGTCTCTACTTGTGTACTAGTCTGAATTCTGCCCTCCTTTTTGAATATTATCAGAAGCAAATTAATTCCTTGCTCAGTGCCTGAACTTAATTTTTACAGCAACCTCAGTTACCCCTTTCCAAGTAGTGATGTCTGTATAAGAGGAGATAATAGGAAGTGTTCATCTTTAAATGTATCATCATTTTCAGAGAGCAAACAAGGAAATATTTTTATTTGCATTTTTTGTTTCCTGTTACAATTATCATTGGCTTTACCAGCTTTATACACCACTAGTGCTTTTCCTGCACTGTCCCTTCATAAACCAAAATGCAGATCAGCTGAAGACATGACGTGGTTAAATTGAAGGTAACAAAATTCTTGATGCAGTAGCAGATGGCTAATCAGGCGATATCACTGCAGGAGCAAATTATGTGCCACTGGCATCAGCACCTGTAGCTTTGTACCCAGGCTTTGAATAAGAAATGTCAAGCAGTGTGGCTTTAAGTTTATGTTCTGATTGTAATCACAAGATATACATCTGCAAGTACAGGTTCTGCTTTGAAAATTCTTTGAAAATTCAATACTCAGGTAAAAAAGGTTCAGGTGCAAATTTTGCCAGTATAGGTGTGATTTCTTTTTTCTTTTATTTTTGGAAACAGAAGTTGGACTGTAGGACGGGAATGGGGAAAGGAGCAGGAAGGTTTTTGTGACTATGTCTATTATGGTAGTTCATGTTTCAAAGAGAACTGAACTTGTTTGCAGTAGCTCTGAGAATATTCATATGGCCATGACTCTGCACCTGAGGATGAACATGCTCCTGCTAACATATGAGAGTGGTTTGCAGTAGAAGGCTCATCTAGACCACTAACCTCCTCTTCATCGTGGGTGCTGCTGATCAGAATATGAATATATGAATATCACATAGGAATATGAAAATGAGAGGAAAGGAGATATTCTAGCAGGGATCAGATGAAAAGCTACACTACTTCAGCTGTTTACGCGTGCTGCACTGTCCTGAGTTGTGTGAATATAATAATTGTAACATATTTCTGCTCACTACTTTTTTCTGGTTTTTGTGTTCCAAGTTTTGTTTGTATTGTGCTTAACACAACAGGGAAATACTTGCCATCAGGATGAAAATATTATTGTCGTTTGGAAGAGCTCTGTATCCTATTTCTTCATCTAGGTGTGCTGTTGCTTCTTTCTCCTCTGTTGCTAGTCCAGCTGGGATACAGCAATGCACATTGAGTTCCTTTCAACAGAGAAGAGACAAATTAATTTTCTGCTACAGAAATCCAAATTATTGATGCAGAAAAGTCATTTAAATACTGTACCCATCTCAGCTGTGGAGGAGGATTGTTTAGTGCAAACGCAAATATGTCAATTTTACTCATTAAAAATCCTGTTCTTTAGAATACATGTGGGTAAACAGAAGGTAGGAGTTTTCCCAAAGGAAGTAAATCAAAATGTGGGCTAGATCAAACTTTTGCATATAGAATCATAAAATTTGCTGGAATGGAAGGGGGACTCAGAAAACATCGATTTCGAGCCCCCCTGCCATGAACAGGAACACATTCCACTAGATCAGCTTGCTCACAGCCCCATCCAACCTGGCCTTGCACTTGGCCTTGTTGAATTTCATGAGATTCACATGGGCCCAAGGCAAGCCTTTTAAAGTCTCTTTAAATGCCCCTTCTCTCTATTGAATCCACTCCCCTACACAGCTTGTTGTCACCTGCAAACTTGCCAAGGACGTCCTCAGTCTCTTTATCTGTGTTGTAGATGAACATATTTAAATAACACTGGTCCCAGCATGGGCTCTTGAGGAACACTGCCTGTAACTGGTTTCCACCTGCACATTGAGCAATTGACTTTAACTCTTTGGATGCAGCCTTCCAGCCAAGTCCTTATCCATCTAACAGTATATCCATCAAACCATATCTCTCCAATTTAGGGGTAAGATTGTTGTGGATTGCCATTTCAAAGGCCTTACAGGAGTCCAGGTAGATGGCACCATAGCTCTTCCCCTGCCCACTGATATTGTCATTTCATTCTCAGGCACCACTTGCCCTTTGTGAAGCCCTGCTGGCTTTTTCTAATCACCTTCCTGTCTTCCATGTTTCAACTCATGTTCCAGGAAGATCTGTTCCATGGTTTTACTAAACACAGAGGGGAGGCTGGCAGGTTGGTAGTTCTTTTTTACTCTATTTAAAAATGAGTGTGAGGTTTTTCATTTCTCCAGTCATGGGGGACTTGTCCTAACTGCTGTGATTTTTCAAATATGAGAAAGAGTGTTTTGGCAACTATATCATTCAATTCCCTCAGGACTCTGACACCCAGGATCCCATGAATTTCAGGTTCCTCAGGTGGTCGCAAACTGATATTCTCCTGAGAGGGGAGACAATGGGATCAACCTCTCATCATCATACCCAGGGTGAAAGAGAAAAAGTATTACTTGGACAAACAGTATTTCAACACTCTCTGCAAGGTCCTTTTCTGCTCATTACATGCAAATCAGAACATCCCTTCCTTATCCTATTCCTGGGAGACACGCTTTCTGTCTGTCTTGCAAGGTTGTATTGCAAAAACTGCAGTGCATGATATGAGACACAATCATCATGGTATTGACAAGGACTTGAAGAGGCAAGGTTGTGGGTCAAGAGGAGAAAGATGAAGTTATTTTCAGTGGCACGCAGAAAATTCTTCTTGGATTTGTTTTCATGCCTACTGAGAGGATCACTTGTATTATAGCCATTATTCGTCCATTTATCCAAAACTTGGCTAGAAAACACCCTCAAGTTAGATGGGTCTAAGAATAAAAAAATACCAAGAAAAAAGGTGTATACATATATTCTCTATATATGTATGCACCCACTCACCCACAGACAAGGTTGTTCTTATGGATGTGGTCTCATCTTCATGTGTCATAGCAGAAGGGCTTGAAGTTTCACCATCAGAATCAGAAAACCACCAATCAAGCATGGCAGTGCCCACTCCCGCTCCAATCTGTTTTAACCTCTGGTAGGAACAATGATTTTTTTGCGTGTACTTGGCGTCCTGTAGTGTCTGTGCCACAGTTTGTGTTGCTGGGCACTCTGCAGCTGATCTGCTTAGTCTACCTAGGGATTGGTGAACTGGGCTTACAATGATCGTATTTCTTCCTTCAGGAAGGATGAAGATGTCTGTGATGCGTGACCGGTATTTCTACACTGGCTGAGATGCGTCTCATTATAACATTTTGAGGGATGAGAGATTGCTCATCTTAAAAAGAAGTGATTCATGATGATTTAGAAGCAACTTCTACTCAAATTCCCATACATTTTCGGGAAACTGACACCCTCCTCATCATGCGGAGGTGTGAAAGTATGTGTGCATGCTGATATCATAGCTCTTTCACGAGACAGAGCCACACGTGATTGCTCATCCTGTTTGAAGGCTCTCCATCTTTGTTCTAATAGCAGGACACATCTGGTACTTCCAGGAAAGTTCTCATATGTGAACTGTTCTCAATAAACCTTCCATTCTTCTTGGCAGCAACAAAGTCCTAGTTTGTTATGCTGTTTAAACGCTGTTCCAGTTTTGGGCTTTGCTCTTCAAAAAAGGGGCAGGCTGTGATAGAGGATGACAGGTGTATAAATACCCAATGGAAAAGGCTAAGGCAGATGGAGCAAGAGACTTTTTACAGGTATCCAGTGACAGGACAGGGGGCAATGGGCACAAATTGAAATATAGACTATCTGTGTAAAGAAAAAGACCAGTTATTCTAAGGGTGATTGAACATGGACACAAGCTGTGTAGAGAGGTAGTGGGATCACCATCCTTGGAGATCTTAAAAAAGGTAATGGATGAAGTCTTAGGTAACCTTCTTTAGCTGATCCTGCTTTGTGTAGGGGTTGTTGACTGCATAACCTCAGAGGTCTCTTCCCTCTTCAGTTATTCTTTGATTCTGTGAAAGGTTTTGGGCACTTTTTTTAGCAAATGCTGGTGTTAGGAACATCTTAATTCTCTCTGCCCATCCTACATATATTTCATATATTAGATTTGTGTGGTCATGCAGGTAGGGTAGATGGATATATTTATTCTGGTGAATTTTCTAACTCTTTGTACCCACAAGCTATTTTTGATGGTCCATTGTTGTGACTATAATAGAGTCGTTTGAGGCCCTGAATTATATAACATAAAATGAGTGATTTTAGTTGCCTGTTTCATCACAAGGCCATTGTAAAGTAGGAAAAAATATCTTATGTTTAGTAAATTAGAAATTGTTAAAAGGGTGTACATGGTGGCCATGCCCTGAGCTTGCTCTTTCTTTGTGAGTAATACTGATTGAAAGTGATAAATGGCATATGCAGCTGGAGGAAACTCTTTGTGAATAATGACATTTCTCTCTTCCATGAATCAGTGTGCACAGTCCTGGTGCTCAGCAGGAACAAATACCAGCCTCCACAGTTTCAAATGCAGTTCCAGGTTGGCTGCTTGTGATAATTCCCCTCCAGCCAACAGCCTTTAGGACAGAGAATAACATCAATGCATGAAAGAACTGAAACTGTAGTCATCTTCAAACCTGAAGTGGTTGAATCAGTTGGTGTCAGTCCAACCAGATGACCGGAATATTGTGTCTGTTCATCAGAGATGGTTGACAGCTTCAGCTGGTGCTACAGGAGGGGTTTGGAAATGGCATTTACTTGTTGTTTGCATTTCAAGTTGAGGAGGCACCATGCTGGCTGGAAGTCAGCACACTTGTGGGGTTCTATGCACATGAGAAAGGAGGGCTCTAGCTGATTCCAGGAAGGAACTGCAGCATGTGGCGTTGTTGATTCCTTGAATAACCATATTTTCCACTCCTCTGCTTTGCTCTATTTAAGGAGTTTGCTGGGCTCAGCATTATTTGGCAAATGCTGTGAAAGGTGCCTTTTATCTGACATTGCCTTTATCGTGGGAGGGGAGGTAAACTGAGGTCATTGTGCCATTTGATCTGCATGACAGTGCTCACTACCAAAGAAAACTGCCTTCGAGAGAGAGTCTAGGAAGTACTTACATCTCTTTCTTGACTTGCATTCCTATGGATCTTTCTGTTATAAATGCCTCGCACGCATGGTTTCATTATAAATGATACATAAATCTTTTAACAAACGCAAACTGAAATTGTTGGCTCACAGTTTACTCATTAGAGAACTTAATCTATAACATCAGATTGACAGTAAGTGAAATTAATTTGTAAGATGTGCTAAATTGAGACCAAAAGTCCGTTTTGGTCAATTGAAAGAGTTCTATTGATTTCAGTACACTTTGGCTCATGCCCTTTAAGCCTGTAGCACACTGATCTAAACATAAGAGCATTCAGGTGTTTGTCTAGGGGAAGTAAGAGAAAACAAAGCATATAGTGTCATTATACATCACATAGTTATTTATTGCTGATCATAGCAGTATTGATCTGCATTTGCTCAAGATTTTGTATATAAGAGAGAAAATACGTTCCCCAAAATCTGCTGGACTTGAAAATGCTAAAGAAAAATTATGTCCTCTAATGAATGAAAAATAATGAAAATGTTATAAAGATTGCATGTATACTGCGTGGTAAGCAACCTCCTCCAAATTATTTTGGAGGGCCTAACTGCATAAAAAGAGGAAATAAAATATTCTTGCTAACACCCATATCTTACTGCACAAAAGACAAAAGACGATCAGGTGGAGGACTGTGAATCCTGTCCTTTAATTTAGAAGAAGGGAAGGAAAAGATTGGGAGCGATACATCCCAAAGGTCTCAAACAAATGTGGACTCATTGTGAAATATAAAATTTATAAAACTCAGTCATGATACACAGGAGTTTGGGCAGGTCCAAAGAAACCTATTTCAAAATCTTCATTATAAACAAAAAGATTAATAGGGGCAAGGATTTCTGTGAATTGCAAAAGTTTGTTTTGCTCTGAAATTACAGCAGATTTTTATGGCTAAGCATTATATTTGGAACCCACTGAAAACTCATTAATAGAATATAGTTCGAGGAAGATAAACTTATTCACAAACCCAAGAGAAACATGCAGGAAAAAGAACCTAAAATATTGAGTAAATATTTTACTGAATATTTGAAATATTTCAGTTTTCACAAAATGATTTTTTTATTTTCAGAATATTTTGACACTCTTGAAATGAAATTTTTCAATCTTTTGTTTTTAAAACATTATTATTCATTAGAAATTATTCTTGTATAAAACTAAAAAAAAAAAAAGTCCAGATAATATATAACCCATAAATATAGAAAATAACACCCAGGGTGGGGGTGACGGGGAGAGAGGCGGCACAAATTTTACCATATCAGATATTATCAAGTACAAAAGCCCTGCAAAGAAAATACTCTGGGCCTAATAGAAAGTCCTTTGAAGTCAGTGGGAGTCTTTTCATTTACTTCAAAGGGCTTTAGATCAGGCCTTATTACAACAGTATAAATAATGCAGTATGAGCACAGAGAATTGGGACTCGGCACATGGGTGTTATGAAATCTGAAGTATTGACTAGTTCTACATAAGATCTTTCATAATAACAATGGTTTGCAAAAAGAAATCTCAGATACAACTAATCTAAATAATGAAATTATTGAAGTTGTTAACCTTAAGAGTTAATAATCTTGATTGGGCTGTTAATTTTGCTGGTAGCAGTTTAGTAGGCAAAGAAAAGATTTCATTTTTGACTACCTGTAGTTTCCATTCTGCTGCACATATTCTTGGAGTAAAAATAAGCTTAGGAAAAAAAAATTGGTTGTTTAGACCAGGTTTTTAAACATTTTTTCTTATGCATTCTACTTGCAGATTATTTTAGCCTTGACTCTCAGATTAATTATTGGGACATTTGTGGAAAAAATTGATCCTCTACGTAAGAATGAATTGTAGTGCCATGCCATAGAAATGAGCACTTTGTCTATTCTTTTACACTGGTCTTTTTGATAAAATCATTCAAATATCTGTTTTCAATCATTACTTCATATTTCTCTTCTGTGCTTCTCATACTTTTAATAGTAACTTAGTTTAGTTTTAGCTTTGTTTTCACTATTACATTTCTGTGCTGTGCTATTTTGCCTTCGTATCAACACAAATTCCATCAACTCATAAAGGAGCTGTGATTAAATAATAACTGAGAGTCTCATGAAGTATTCATTAGTTCTCTGTATGTCAGAGTCACACTGTGGTACACCCACAGTTGCTAATTTGAAAGGTATGGAAGGGGTATAACCTGCACATCACTATCAAATTCACCAAGAGCAGAGAGAGCAGAATTACAGTTCCTTGATACCTAAACTGTGCCCTGATTCAGCAAAGCATTTGAACCTATGTTTAATCTTGTAGGTATGCCTTCATTCTACTGAATCACTGTGTAATGCAGATTTAAATTCTCTGATGAATATGGAGTAAATCTATGCTTTAAAGCAAAGCGTATGTGTTAAGTTCATTTATTAAACCAGTTTTCCGTGGTGAGCTATCTCCTGGAAAAGCCTTTCTCAAATTTTCTTTTTGGAAGCCCTTTTTTTTTTTTTTTGGTGTTGCATTTTTTTGTTTGTTTGAGGTGTTTGTTTGTTTAGCCTACTTACTTTTAATATCAGAAGAGAAATTATAATAAAGATTAATTCTGTCTAGTTAATTTGTACATGTTTCAAGGGTTTGTTAAAGAAAGCCTGACCTTTATTCTAATTCATGCCGGTAGAGTCTCTAAGCTTAGACTGCAATAAAATTTTCAACCCCTTATGACTCTTTTTATTACCTTTCAAACTCCTTTGGGAATCAAGTCCATGTGTTTCACAAACTCTTCCTCGCTCCAGATGTCTCACTGGAAATCCATTTGGCTCTCTGCTGAGAATGTTTTTGACCTCTGTCACTCAGTGTATCCCACTTTGTCTGGATGGACATCGATTTCCCCTGAACCTACACATTTCCCAGGGGAAGCATATCCTCACTTGCACTGAACTTCAGCACATTTCTGTGGCCACTGGCCTGAGATAGATGGTGAGAACCAGTAGCCACATTTGCCAGTGGCACTTCTTGAGCCAGTGCTGATTTGCTAGAGAGAGGACATGAAGTAACACATATTTTATTTCCCAGCTGACAATTCTGATGCTGCTCTGTCAAATAAGTAACTGAATCCACATTTATCAATGGGTAGTTAAATTTCACTGGGCATATTACTGCTTAAAATGCCAGAGCTGGGCTGTGTTGCTTGAAAGATGGAAGCACCTGGATGGATACAGCCCTAATTTAGAGCCCTGCTGAACACATATATATGAATTTGTCTTTGATTTGTTTTGCATGTTTATGATTCAAGATAATTAATTTATCTTTAGCTTTTTGCTCCGAGAAAGGCAAAGCTTATTTATGAAATAGTTCTGCTTATATAACTTGTATACTCCTACTTTGAAAAATACTTGCATGGCTTCTACTCCCTTATAGAAAATAGTCCCCTACCCTCTTCCAAACAAAACCAGAAAGCTCCTGATTTCCTATTGTGAGTAACTGGTAACTTCATTCAACTCTCATCAATTGTAAATTAAAAAAGTATGTTCATAATGTTCATGTAATTTCCTCATCTGTTTTCCTGTTTACCTTCTCCTCATTCCCTTGCTTTTCTTTGTCTGTTTGTTTTTATTTTTTTCCCCTCATCTTTTCTTGTATCTTTTTGAGCGAACACTATCTGTCCTGCCCTTCTTTCTCTTTTCCCACTCATCCCCTCCTTTTTTAAACGTCCCTGATTTTATCGCTCTTCCCTTCCACCTCATCTCCTCTAACTCCACAATCTCATTTCAGTAATGGCTGGTATTGCTGCTTTCACTCTCTGCCCACGTATCACAATGGAATCAATTCATCAGGTTTCCTGATTGAAAACTCTTCCATCTCTACAAAAACTTTGGCTTGAAAGTGATGCTGTGCTGTATCAGCTGTAGTTGTCAAATCCTGGCACCATGACAACTGGTGACACGTTGGTTTTATTCTAAATTTCTGTTCACAGAAAGGAACATTCATTGCAAATATTGTGTGTAGGTTTCAGGAAAAAAAATCTCTATAATTGTTCCTGCAAAAAACTTGAGTGCAGCTTCATTCACATTATATGTTCAGGAAATAATAGAATATGTAAGTATGAGAGACATTTTACAGAAGATGAATTCCATGATTCCTGTCATCATTTCAGTTAGCAGTTACCAGGAAAAAAATTGTCTCTCCATTCAGATTTTCAGGGCAGTAGGTTTGTTGGTTTTTTTAATCCTGTCACCAGATTACAAGACAAAGTTGACTGATTTAAAAAAAGTGTCTTCAGCTAATCACATGAATCCAGGAGCTCAGGGTAAGTGCTCAAGAATAAACATCTTGATAAAATGAGGAGTTATCATGGCTGTTAATTTTTTTCCCAGAATGAATTCTGAAACTGTAAGTGACAAATCAAGAAATAACAAATAAAACTATAAAGTGGCACATTAAGATTCCACACATTTGTCAGCAGAGCTTAACAGCATTAACACTTATGTCAGCAAAGGTCTGTGTCCTACAGCAGTTTAAGCACATCTGTCACAATGAAAACCTCACCTTGTGTTCCACATGTGATTTCTGTGTTCCACAAGATGTGATTTCATAGATCATCCAAACTTCCCATAAAAACCAAGATCCTGCTACTCCTTTCAGCTGTTCCACTGCTCCTTTTCTGTTCATCAGATGATGAACAGGAGAGCACATATTCATTAGGTCCCGTTACCATTGGCCTCTGCAGCCCCTTTACACCTAGTGACCACTACACTTTGGGAGAGAGGGGTTTTCTTCCAGCACATAGGTTAGAGTTCCTTTTGTCCATGTTTCTTTTCCTGTTATCTTCTGCTTAAACACTAGTCACTCAGCTTTGAGCAACGAACTTGTGTCTGACAGTACTGGCACAGGTACTATTTTAAACTCCCTTTATTCTTCAAAACATGTAGAGGTTAATTAGCCTTTACAGCTGATCAAAAGTGGATATGTTAGGAGAGGGCCATGATCAAAAAGCATGTGAAGAAATTTATGACTGACAGGACAGTCTTCCATGACAACATTTATTCTTACACATCTAGTTGTCCTCCTGACACTGTGTTTAGAACTCAGATTAAGCATTGCATATCTCATTAGGAACTGGAAGCTGGGCATGTTCTGCAAGAACATTGACATTTAGGAGCTAATGGCATCCATCTACTCCATTTTCCCTCACTTTTACATCAACAACAGATTCTCCCATTTTGTTCTTGCACCAACTCAAGCTTCTAGATCTGGAAAAACTGTACTGCTGTAGAGTTCTATTAATTGTGCTTTGTTAGCCTTGCAAAATGTGACAGACATGAGTCTCTGAAAAGTGCCTGAGGTAAAATCTGAGCATACTTGATGATAATAATAATAAAAGTAATAACTGATTAATATCATATAATTTTTATTCATCCCATCCTCTAGTGAGAAAAAAAATATTTGATTGCCTTATATCTCCTCAAACAGGGTCATTCCTGTACTTCAGTGGAAGGGAACAATTTCCAAAGAACAAAGTGCTTAGGGTATCAACATCATAAATAAAAACAATGTATTTATTCCATACAGGGTATTAGGGAGTTTATGTGTTCAGGAGTTCTTGGGACATAGGAATCTCCTTGCTGCGGCACTCTTTCTGAGAGGGGTAAGCAAGAGCACTGTAGGGAAACAGCTTAAATTGAATCCTGGGAAAGATTATTGCCTATAGCTGTTTTGAGGGAGGTGCTCTTTGAACTCTCCAAAACTATGGAGTGTGACTATATGGAGAGAAATATATACAGAGAAATGAAACTTGGAAAGCACTGATAAACATAGCTGTACTAGTTCTGCTCACAGATTCAATCTAGTGCCATTTTCTGCCTCCAGCAAAGCATTTATGACATTTGCCTGCTCTTGGACCACATACAGAGCAGGGCTTTTCCTGACATAGTTTTTCTGTCTGTTTAGAAATGTCTTCATGTGTCTTTTCCCCATATCTTTCCTCCAGTCTCCCCTTGAACTCCTGACAACCTCTTTCAGAAATAAGGTCCTTTGGCAGGGTGTTGAGCAGGTGCTTCTACCACCTGCAGCCTGAAAAACCACCTCCTTTAATTTGTAGTTTTGGTGTCCTCATTTGATACTCTTGATGCTTGTCCTGGAAGAGAGTGAATAGTCAATCCCTCTCTATCCTCTGTGTGTTATTCACAGTTTGGTATTGACCAACATATCTTCAGCTGTCTCTTGCCCAGGGTGGAGAAGTTTAGTCTACTCGATCGGTCATTCCTTACTTGAAAGATGCTCCAGAGTTTCAATATCCCTTCCTACCTTTCTTAGGCTTTGTCCAATTTCTAAGTTTTATTAAAAGGGTGTGAGAACTGTGGCTATACATGGTGATGTAATTATCTTTCCTGGTTCAGTAAACACTTAATTGTCAAGAGGATTATCATAATTTAAATATTTCTGGAAATTAGCAGAATTTTCAGAACAAACTCCCATTTGTTGCACAAAGAATATCAGATGTCTGGAATTGCGTCTATTGTGACCCAGTTAGAGGAAAGCTACAATCAGAGCTCCATCCTTGGAAGCGGTCTGGGAGATGTGTACTGATGGTAATAAAAAATGGAACTACAAATGCTCTTGGAGAAGCGAGTTCATTTTAGATGCTGCTACATAACAAAGCACAATCTTCATGTGAAGGTAATATTTTGGTTCTCAAAGTTGCATAACACTTTATTAGACAAATACAGATATGCAGTTCTCATCTGAGAGTGGCAATGATGGATGTCAAACAGGTCTGGTGATAGACTTAAAGTACTTATAAGTCACACTCAAAGTATTTCTTTAATATCTGTATGGTTTGCACCTGTTTGGAGTAGCCAGGCAGTCTCTAACTGACTTCCAGTTCCATTTTTCGTCTGGTTTCTTCAGATTTCCAAAGCAGACATAATAATTAATGACCTCTAGGAAATAAACTGGAGACTACAACGTCCATGAACATTACTAACCTGACAATATCTTTCAGTAGTAGCTAATCATGGACCAAATTTGTATCCATATCCTAACAGAAGAGGATTTTGTAGGCTATTAATATTTCTCTCTCTTTCCAATTATCTTTCCAATCCACCTTTCCCTAGGGCATAAATTTTTGCCAGGTCATTGATACTGTTCTGCAGAAAGAAGTACAGAAGAAAAGATTGTACTTTGTATGCTGGTAATTGGTTAGTACAAGAATTTACTGTGATCTGTGTCATAATCTTTCTAATTTACACCTCCTACCAGCTTCTGATTGCTTGTAAAATCTTCAGTCATATTTTTCAGCCTCTTTAAATAACTTTAATTTCAGCCTGCAGACACAAAGGTGGCGTATCTACAGTAGAAGTTCCAGACTTTTTATGAAAATGGTTTTTTGACATAAAGACAATGTGTGATTTTGGCCAAGTAGCAGGCATATGAAGATCAAAAATACTGTGTAGGGTCAGAAATGCACAAAGTATATGCGTGTATTGTCATTTTTCCTAACTTAGACTTCAATCAGATTATTTACATGTTAAATGGCTTGAAGATGAAACACCTCTGGACTTTGATTTGGCCTTGGGTTGAAAGATGCCATTACACTTTGTTTCAATGAAGAAACTCATTATGTGGTGAAAGATACTTAAAAAGCTAGAGCCCCAAAATGAAAAAGTGGTTATGGAAGTGAAGCTTGTTTGTTCTTACTTTTTTTTTTAAGTAGAAATGCTACTTTTAGATTAAAGAGTTAAATTTCTTCATAGTAGCTTGTGTGGGGCTGTGTTTGGGGTCTGCGCTGAAAATTGAGCTCTGGTCTTCTAGGAATGGCTAAGCACTTGGGAAATACTGAAGGAATTTGTTATATATTGCTTGCATGCACAGTTTTTGCTTTACCTATTAAACTGTCTTTATCTCAATCCACACGTTTTCTCAGTTTTGCTCTTCTGATCCATTACCCCACCCCACGTGATGGGGAATGAAGTAGCAGCTGTGTGGTGATTAGTTGCCAGATGACACCTTCTAATTCCTTATGTTTTTGAGGAGGAAAGGAGTTAGAGCTTTCTTTACATTTTGATTCTTATTAGGAGTGTTTATTAATCCATCTATTTTTAGCCATGGTTCAGCAAAGTATGATGCAGTCATTAGCCTGTGATAGGAATTTTCTGCATTTTTCCTGTACTTCAGCAGTGAAGTGAACTTGACACAAATGTTCCTTCCCTTAATGCTTGATTTTCCTCCTAAGAGAACTGGAAGATGATCCTTGTGACCTTTTTGAACAGAAGAAACATTAAATAACATCAAGTGGCTATTTGCAGTCTGACAATTTTATTAAATTTATCCTCTCTGTCTCCTGCAATCTTCAAATCAAATTGGCCTCTATGGGGCACTGCTAGAATTTCTATTTGAAATCAAAGTTTGGAAGAGGTCAAGCAGACTTCTACCAAGAGGTAAAGCAGAGAGAAAGATAGAAACAAGTAACCTAAAGCAATTCACATTATTAAGATGGTTTGACTTTTGGTCACATCTGAATAGTTCTGTTGACAAGGGAAAAGAATTATTCCCATGAAACATTTTTGAACCGAGGGGAAATAACTACTTATTTTATTTTGATGAAACAATGTTTTAAGAAAATCATGGGACTGTGATTTGTGACTGAAGGCTTGGGCTTGGTGCTACCTCAACTTTTAATTGGCCCTGAATAAGTTCAGCCTCTGAAGCTCAGTTTTTCCCCTTGTAGAAATAATTTCTTACCTTCAAATGGATCTTAAGGATTAATGTCCTCATATTTGAAATATTTTTCTGTCCTCTATAACAGTGATTGTATATTCAAGTGTCCCTTCTGCAAGCCTTGACACTTTCAAAGCACAAAAGGTTTCCAATATCCTCTGCTGTTTTGGTGTGCTGGATCTTGCTCAGTGACTTGGAGAAAAATTTCCCTATTCCACAAAAGAACAAGGATGTCTTTACAGTGCTTCAGTGAAACTCATCCTGAGATAAATCCTTGTTTACTCATGAGGAAAAATATTGTGCTCTCTTCCTCGTATTAGGGGTCTTACAAAAACATAGCTCTTGCTCTGAGGCTGGACAGTAACATTTAAATGACTGGGAAGCAATTGAATGTGGTTTTGCAGAGGAGGCGTTTTCTTTAAGCCTCCTTTCCACGCAGCACATCTCAGCACATCTGGCACAGCTGTCCAAGGAGGCAGGTTGGGCTGGCTCCAGAGCTGATAATGGAGTGACTCAAAACCTTGGCTTCCATGCTTTGTCAGCCTCCCTGACAATATTTTCTCTGCAGTGGTGAAGTCCAGCATGGACCAGCCTGGAGCCACTGGACCCACTGTGGGTGCTAGTGGAGGTGTTTTCTCTGCCCCAAGCTGTGATGAGGATGAGGAGACATATGAAACTCCTGGTAGAAATGTTCTAAGCTACTGAAACAGACGAGATGGGGATGAACGAGGGAAGTTTCTTCTATTTGAGTTGCTTGGGCTTATCTTTAACAGACTGAATTACTTTTCGTGTCATTGTATGGAATGGTAATACATGAGCACAAACCAAAAAATGGTTATCAGCTTTCTCTAGTCTCATAGCTCATTACAATATTGCAAAAAACCCCAAGGAATGTGCTTATATGTGTTATTAGCTTTCTGCCATGCTGGTACATTACAATTACCTGAAATGTGATAGTTTCCCAAATAGAGAGCAATGACACTCAATAAAACAATTAATTTGCAACTTATGAATGTAGTTGTGCTGGTAATTGCTGAGTTAACTATTCAAATTTGCCTAATTATACAATGACTAGCAAAAAATTCCTTAATAATGAAATTAAATTGTGCCAAATTGAACAAGGTGAGCTTCATACCCTGGGCATATTTGCTTGTAGAAAACTATTTTGCTGTTGTTTCTCTTATCTCAGGCCATTTCTTCCCAACATAAATGATACCAAGGTGAAATCTCCCAGACATGATGAATCTGATTTCAATTCTTTTGCAATCAATTCCTCTGCAGTTTACTTAGCAGAAACTACAGGTCCTTTTCTGGATATTAAACTGACTCTGATTTTGAATAACTTTAGCCTAGCAGTTATCCATATTCCACATTGTGCTAAGGAGATAAATGAGAAGGGAGAGCTGGTGACAACTTAGGTGTAGAAGGCTTAGGTTCTTTGCCCCAGTCTTCTCTGGCAGTCAGGCTTCCCACATCTCTGAGTCCTTGAACTTCTAGGTTGGGGTTGGGGGAGAGAAGTCCCTCCCTCTGTAAGCAAAGAGCAGCTTTGAGAGCACCTGATAAAACTGAATAGCCTCAAATCTATGGGGCCTGATGGACACACTTGACAAATGGCCCATGAGAACCTAATGTAATTCAACAAGTTCAAACGCAAACTGCAGCACCTGGGCTTCTATCTTTAGACAGGTATCTTGTTGGAGGGTCTTTTTTCTGGTTTGGTTTTCTTTTTACCCTCTTTGGACTTCTATTGCCACGGGGAATTCAGTCTGTAAAACGCCAAACAGTATGTATTTAACTTATTCTCTTGCTTTAAGTCACAGGAACTCCAAACCTGCGATAACCCAGCAGACAAAACATGCCTCTTTATTTCAGACTGCAGCGCTCTGCTGGAGATAGATACCTTTAAACTTTTGCAATAAAGAAGTACACAGTCAGAAAGGGCTACCACGCTTTGCTGAATAAAGATGATTTCCCGAACACGTGACACACTGGTTTGAAATCATGAGACTTTAAAGCAGTTCCTTTGATTGCTCAATCAGCACGAGTCACATTTTGTGCCTAGGGAAGCTGAGAAGCAACAACCATGACTCCAAATTTTATGAGGAGTAATCCTGAGACACACTACTCAGGGAATCCTGGAAGTGAAATGGAGCTGGTATTGGCATCAGTATTTAGTTATCTAGAAACAGCCCATACCCATCCTTCAGTGGTATTGACATTGTAGCTGGATTATAGGAGAGGTAATACCCTTGTCTAGGCACAGGCTCAGGTACAGTAGCTTTTCTGCATATTCCTGTGTCTTGAGCTGGTTTTAAGGTAAAATAATGGGAAATTTATAACTGACACAAGGCATGCTGACACAAAATCCTCTTGGAGGCTCTGTAGCTTCTTTCATTAGGGAAATGTTGTCTTCCAAAAGCTAGTGTGACCTTAATAAACTGCTAACTCCATTTCGAACCCTTTTTGAAGGAGTTTAAATACTTTTTAGTCTCTAACAGAGGTGCCTTTGTCCTAATGATTCTTCTGACAGTCACACAGCACTGTGTTGGACAAAAAGAGCTGCTACAGAATATTCTATTTGCTTTTCTATTCCTACTTCTTTTCCATTTCCAGTGAAGTCTTCTTGTGTGTAAATTACCGTCTAAACAGCTTACAGCACACCTGCTCTGTAGAGTTATTCCCATCCCTTGCTGAGCAGGGCACTGAGTTGCCTGAAGCCAGAGCACAGTCCATGCGCTCAGCAAAGACAGAGAAAAATAGAAAAAAGGACAAATTGTAACCTCTGACTAATGCTTCTCTCCCTCTCCCCCTGCATTTTACTTGTTACCTATGAGCTCTGGTTTCTCCTAATTTGTTTTCTACATGTAAGTCTCTCAGTTGTACATCTGACTACTTCACTCTTGCTGAGGTAGCATTCACAAAAGCTCACGCTGGAATTTTCTTTGATGCACTCCGTTCTGTTTTTCTGAGTGTCTTTGGAAGGCTCCTGCTACCATTACAAAATATCTATTTGTTTTTCCTTTCGTGTGTATGGAACCAGCTACTGTGTTAGGTGAATGGTTTGCTTCTGTTTAGTACCGACCATCTCTTGCCTTTTGCTTTCTGGGACTGGCAGTAAGCAGCTTTTAACACACAGCAAACAGCAGCAGTGAGACAAAAGACAAGATACTCTGGGCAACCAGGGGTCAAAGCTGCATGTCAGATCTGACAGACAGCAATCGATTATGCAGGTTGGGTGTGAAAGACTGAGACAAAAGTTTCTGAAAGGGCAGCCCCAAGGCTATTTATTGTATTTTCAGCATTCTCACCCCCTTAATGGGCTCTAAACCAGCACTATATGGCACACACTGAGAAGGTTTTACAGAGGAGACCTCTATCACCCAGATTAGCTGCCAGGCTGTAATCAAGAACTCAACGAGACATGAATTAATGCATTTGATGTTTGTACTGTTTAACTTAAATAGATAAGAGACCAGGAGCTTTAGACCTTTAGAGGAAAAAGGATAACTATTTCTTTTGGTTTACATAAAAAAGGGACAGGGGCACTTTTTTTTTCTTTTTTTCTTTTTCTTTTTTTTTTCCCCTTTCAAAAGGGATATAACATTTCAGGAAATTCAGTCATAAAAGACTAAAATGAACTCACAGAAGAGCTATGTCTGGAATTTGTAAAGTACAAAGGAAAAGACAATTAGCTACCCAAATCCTATTGAAAGTCAATAGCCTCAAGCCGCTTTGAAAATCCCAGCACATAAAACTCACTAAAAGCAAACTCTACAGTAAATGTGAGTGAAGTAGGGGAGCCAAGAAAAGAACAGAGAACAGAAGATTTCTGTTAGGAAAAAATAGGTGTGGGAGTACATGCTGTTGATACGGCTGTAATGAAAGCTGCACATGCACTCAGGTTTTTCTTCACTATCTCATAACACATGTACTGCTCCCATTGCAAATGAATTTATCACATTTTCTTCTTCCTTCTGAGTTGCCTGTAAGTCTACTCCAATCGCGAGGACTGTGTGTCTGTGGGCAGCTTGCTAACTGCTCCAATGATCATTAGTGGAAATAACTGGCGAAAAGCTATTTTTGTAAGAGGCTAAGGAAACAGCTGTCCTGAAAGGTAGTGGCTGTGTGGCTGGACTTCATCAAAGCACAAAAATTGTCTAGCTGATGGTTCTTCCTAGAAGTATGCATGTTCCAACACCAGAGCTGGTTTTGGTTTTCTGGTTTTTTTAATGGTGTCCATCCTCTTCTGTGGTTTAAAATGTAGCTGTCTCTGCCACCACTTTTCCTGCACCGGTAATGCCAGAAGTGTCCCCTTGCTCCCTTAGTTGAAAATTGTGGATTTTGCTGTGGTAAATGGCAGCTGATATGGGTTTGAGGAATGCAGGTTTTGACAGTAGAGCCCTAAATCCTCCATAATCTCAGCTTGAGGCACGTATGAATTTTAGTGGACCTGAGCGCACAGGCTTTGCTGCTAAATGATGTGCAGCCCTCTATTAATTAAATAAGCAAACATCCACAATCACTTGCCAACACATCGTATTATCACGAGGGGTGTAGGATGTCACTTTTGTGCAGACCATCTGGAAATGTAAGCCACTGCTTTAGTAGTTATCAAAATCTTTTCTCATGAATTTTAATTTCACTAATAAGTGTTACCGAGTAATCGCAAAAAAGGTTTTGGTGTGATTTGTTGGCTGATTCCTTCAGAGTAGGACACAATAATTTCCTAATAGGATGCCTTTCCACTAAATAAACAGCAGTTCGGTCATAAATCAGCAGAACAGCAGTGCAGAAAATACTTAGATTAAGATACAGTCATAAAACCAAATCCCAGTATAAAAATGAATAGTTGTTTCAGACTTTCAAAAAGTACCTGATATTTGAGGGAAGGGGATATTTATTATGGGCCACAACAAAAAGGGTGTACCTAAATCTTTTTGCACTGGCTTGGGCAATTTTCCTCCTACCTTTCCTCTTTAGTTTATTCCTTCCATGGCTATTCATTGAACACACATTGCATTTCAACTAATCTGCTTTTTATAAGACTAGGTAGATATGATTTTGTAATTAATCAGAATGTAATAAAATCTGGCTTACCATTCATCATGATTAGTTTAATATTCTATTTTATGAACTTTAAAATGCTGCCAGAAAGCAGAATGGAATGCACATCCAATAAATGGTAGAGATGTCTGTGAAACCCAGCTAGTAATAGCTGGAATAATAACTTTGCCTTGTGCTGATGGACCATTTTGGATGCTGTTATACTCCACAGGATACATCCAGTAGCCATCTCACTAGCCTCAGCACTTGTTCTTTATTCATGCACCCTGTCTCAGCACTACAGCAATGGCTGTTTTCTTCCTTAATCTTAATGGGAGGCCTGATCCAAGACTTGCTGAGGCCAATGAAAAGCCTCTCATTTATATTCCTGGGTTTTGGACCAGGTCCACAACTTACAGCCGGCAAGATAACGAGCATTCCTAGATTACTGAACCATCATTTTGACAATTATGATAATGTTTTTGTTATTTTCAAAGCAAGTGACTTTCATGAATTATGACAGTGATTACAGTATTTAGCTCCTAGCTGGGAAATTCTTTGTGCAAAGGAAAAATGCTGGAGCATATCTGATAAGCAACAAAAGAGCATCCTGATGAACAGCCAGTTCAGTTTCCATAGATGTGTTGAGGAGCTTTGTCACCAGTAGGAGTGTTTAAAGAGTGGTGCTAGTTCTTAGCAGTGGTAAACACCTGCAGGACAATGCTACCCCCATCACTAAAATTCCAGTGAGCTGTGCAATTTTATTGAATCATGGAATGGCTAATGACCTTAAAGATCATCTAGTTCCAACCAGTTATCAAGGGCAGAGACATGAATAGTAATAGTGGATCATGAAAACAGGACCCTTGCTTTGGAATCAAAGCATGACTGTCAACTGCTTGATATCAGTGTTACCATGTTTTGCCTGGTTGCAAACAGAAATACCATGTTTAGTCCAGATCTCTGATATTTTTGTATTGATAATTTTACAGTAGGTATGTTGCAGCTCCTGTTTGGTCTCTTTTCTCCTTTGACACTGGAAAAAAATTTCTGAAACTACAAAGAAAAATAATTCATCATTTGTAGCAGTAAGAAGAACAAAGAAACATGACTCTGTGTCCTGACAAAATCCAAACCTTTCAGTTCATCACACATTCTTGTTCTCAATTCACATTACCATCCCATGGCATTCTGAAGGACTAGCAGTCCTTTCCTCAAGTTTGAACTCCCAGATACTTAAAGATCAAGGTATTATCAAAATGTAGAAGAAAGTTTCAAAGGAAAAAGGATTTTGGAGCTCTGGGCATTTAACCCATGGGTAGTGATCAAGCTTTGTTTTTTGAATATGATCTGAAACATTCTAAGTCATTAGGAAGTAACATTTTGTAGCTTTCACTGATTTTCACAGTGCAATTTTGAAGCATTTCCATTTTACTATTTTTTGACACTTGAGATAGCTTTATACTATATATGCAATAATAATAGAAATAATAAAAATTATACCAGCAATAATTTGACTCATGCATTTGTACTGTAGCAACACATGGGATCCTGTTGTACTAAATACTGTACTGGTACCATTAAGAAGGCTGCTTTTCCCACAGGCCTCTACTCTTCAGATAAGCCAACTGATGTCAGAACCTCAGCAATTCTGGGTAGTCCTCATCAGAAAGGACACTAAGGTTTGCTTGTTTCTCTAAATCTTGTATTTTCTGAAGTGATAAAAATGAATTCCTAGTTAGCTATATCAGTATTTCATTCAAAATGTTAACCTGGCAAGAACCATTTTCTCTGACACATTTGGCAATATATTCTGGTCTTCTTCTGGCCTAGCAGATCCTGAGATACGAATAGTGTAATTTTTGGAAACATGAAAATGAACATTTAGAAAATGGTATTTGGGTTTGATTTTAATTGCTGTGAAGCAGAGATTTGTTTCTGTATTTTCCCATAGCTAGGTTTCATGACATCTAGGGTTGTATTAGAGAAATAGTGTCTAGAAATAGATAGGCAGTAATGGTTCCAATTTTTAAGGACAGAAATGAATGCTGACAATGAATGTGCATCTAAGATATGAAGGACCTTGTGTTTGCAAGAGTCAAAGTGAGAAAGAGTATAAGAATTAATTTTCAAAATTTTATTAATCTTAATTTTCTCAAATTCCAGTTTATAAGAGAGAAAAAAATAGTGAAATATTTTCTCTTAAAATCTTTACAGACATTGCATGAAGACAATTTTTTCATGCAGTGTCTTAGTGTTTTCAAAATGGCTTATTTTTAGCTGAAGCAATCAACACTTGTGGCTCTGCTGAGACATTTTATGATAAGGAACAGAGGTTTGCTGACAGGGAAATCTTGCAGCAGGGTTGTCTCTGCAAACTCTGAGAACATGGAGATTTCTGGAATGAGAGAGTCAGACAGGGCCATCCTGGAGCTACAGGTTGTGGAGCATGTGGAGCTTGCTAGGGAGGAAGCCATCCAGTCTCCTGCTTAGCTGTTGGCTCACAAGGAATGTCACCCAACATTCCCAGCTGCAAGCTCTGTCTCACAGATGGTGCCACCCCCATATTACAGGGAGGCCCAGGAGTGTGACAGTAACTCCGCTACATCGGCTGCTGCAGCTCAGCTGGTGCTGCCACTTCGCTCAGTGTCGTGGCTACCTTCCATATGGTGCCATGAGATAAACCCTAAAAAATCCCACCAAGTCCAGCTTGAATTAATGAGAATAAGATCTACCTGGGTCACTTGCAGATAAACTAATGTTATGCAATTTTCCACACACCACTCATTCCCTGGATTTCCTCACGGAGCAGGCAGAGTAGCACTGAGGTTCAGTGGAGGTCAGAGTAAAGCTGAAGCAGTAGCTCTGAAGACATAACATAATGCTAGAAGTTGAACATCTCTCAACTTCCAGCCTGGATGGACCCATTTCACCAGCCCCTTGTTTAGGCTTACTGTACAGTAGGCAGGATCATCCAGCATTCCTGCTATCTGTCACTTGGATACAGTAAACAGGGCAGTGTTTGCTCAGAATTACAAGAACAACTGTACTTTTGAATGACCAAATTGTGATGGCAGTTGTGCTGGGAGACTGTGCTATTAGCATCCTGTCGGTCAAAGTAAAACACCTTTTTATCAGGCTTCACAGACTGAAAGAGAATTGTGGCCTCACCTCTCCCAACTGGCAAACATAAAACTGAAGCAGCCTTGGCATGTTACATATGTGGGAGATTGAACCATGATAAAGGAGAAGGATAGTTTCCAGCTTGGCAAACCCTGGAGGCATGCATCTGTTCTCAGCCTGAGCCATCCAGTACCATCTCAAGCTCTGAATACTCCTTCTCCCCTGGCACCACAGGAGAAGCTCATTATGCAGTACTATCCCTTTCCTCAACATGTCCCCCAAGGTATGGAATGAAATGGCCAAGTTACTTTCATTGCAGAGGTAATTATCTGCATTTCATCCAGCAATGAGGCTTTAACAGAAATACAAATGGAGCAGATTTGGTCTATTGAGCAGAAAAGGGAAAATGATGAAATGTTACAGCTCAATTTTGTTTGATACCCTGCTGCTGTTCCTCCATCTCAGTTCAATTCCAGCCTCAGTATCCCAATATAAACAGCTCCGTGGCTTTTGCTACAAACTGAGCCCTTACTGGGGTATTCAGTAGCCTGGAGCTAAGGGGTCTGAGGCTTTTCTAAGACCCTACAGCTGATGTAGGGCACGGCATAAGGATTGTTATGTAACTTCACAAGTGCTGACCCTCATTAACACAATTGTCATTGCACTCAAGACTGCACCAAAGGCATAATCAAGTCCAGATTTTAGGCATGGGTTCATAACTGTCATTGCTGATTGCTCTGCGTGTGTATTCTGCCTTTTGTGCTCTGTCTTTTCCATGCATCTCCTTTCAGTGGGGAAGGTTTCCAGTTGCATGAGCAACTGACATTCAGGCACAGCTACATCATTGTAGGAAAATTTTAAGTCTGTTTTACAGACCAGACTGAATCTCTGTGCAAACTGTAGTTCTCCAGGTGCAGATGGCAGGTGGAATTGGAAATATATTTTGCTTTTGGTACCTTGTTTTAGTACTGGTCAGGCCCAGAGAGGCCTCCATGGACAGGCTGGGAGAACATCAAGTGGACAGGGCTTTTTGAACTTGTCCACCACATTAGACACACATTTCAGACAGTTTTCTTCACAACAACTGTGTGCCAAGAAGATGCTGACAGCCCTCTCTTCCCTGAACTTCCATTTCCTATCCCCAGAGTCATGCTTTTTAAGCAAAAAAGCTAGTGGATTGTATAATTTTTATGCCCTGTATTTATTTTAAACTACTTTCTTTTGCAGAGCAGGTGAAAAAATGCCAGTTCAGAAAGCTGTCTTTCTAGTCATAAATTGTTCCTTTGAGCATTTAAGGAAAGCTGTGCTTATCAAAGTTGAAATAAAAGTTTAGTAGCAAATAACATTTTACTTTAAAACTGTATTTTATAATTAAATTTTATTTTGGCTCTGCTGCTTGCCAGAAAGCATGAAGGAGTGTTTGTTATGCTCTCAGCAGAACTTCCCTGAGGACGATTGTTTGGTGCTGGTGGGAGTGAGGGTGAGAGAGAGACAAACAGTACAAGCCCAAACAGGCTGCGCAACGGGTGATTGACAGCAGCCCTGCAGAGAAAGACTTAGGGATACTGGTGGAGAGAAAAACTAAGATGAGCTGGTACTTTGCACTCACAGCCCTGAAAGACAATTGTTTCCTGTGGCCATCAGGTCAACAGAGGTGATTCTGGGAACTCTGCTTTTGTGCAGCTTTGGGCAGACCCTGGATAGATTTTCCCACAGTACAATTGCAGAGCACATCTTGTTAATGGAGAGAGTTCTTTCTTTTTGGCCCATCAAACTAGTGTATAAACAACTTTATTTCTAAAGGATGTTCAAATGAAAGCTTCTTGCTAAGCTGTGAAATAAAGTCCGACTTTCAACTACTCATATTAGCAGGATTAGTAGCAAGTGTATAACTCCCTCAAAGCTCCAGTTTATCAGAAATATGGCACTGAAGAAGTTTTCCTGATGGAGGGGACTTGACACTTTAGTACTGAGCTGTAGCACTAAACTTTCGCTCAGCTCCAGTAATTCTTGATGCCACGTTTTCCTGACTGCTTTCCTGTGCAGATTCATGTTTCATTGAATAAAGAATGTCACTGAAATACACTTCTCAAATTGTAATCCAACCTGGCAACCCAGTGTCAGATATGCACGTAACTACATGCTAAGAGTTATCACCTTAAAGCTGATCTGTATTGATGTGTGTGCATGTATATTGCCCCGAATCAGGACACAAAGGACAAATCTAGCTCCAAGTGGTGATGTTGGACAATTGTCAGTGACCACAGTGGGCAACAAGAGCCATTGATAAGCCCTCCAAAGGAATACATATAAAGATTACAGGAAAGTTTAAAACAACGTGTTGGGGAGTAAAAGGATAAACACCAAGCTCCCCTGCAGTAATAATTATTTACTGAATTTTTAACATTTTAATAGAGTCATTGTAGATAAAATATTTAATGAATTTTAAATGTATTTTAGACTGAGCAAGGTTTTAATTTTATCTGTATTTCTTATTTCTACTCCCTTTTCCTAGATATTGTTTCACAAGCAAAACTCACAGTTTGTCTCTTAACTTGAGTATATTTATCCTTTTGGGAAAAAAAAGAGAAATAGTCAGGTCAGATGGCTTGGTACTACTGTTACTTGAGTGAAATCTTTTTTTTTTTCAGAGATGTGACAAACCACACACACAAACAAGACAGAAAGAGTAAAGAGTGCTCTTCACATGCAAATCTTATTTGCAAAATCATATTGAGCTATCTGACAGACACAACTACAAAATCTAGAGGCCAGGGGTGTTAATAAGGCACCAAATAAACAAACAAATTATTTAATCTGCACACCTTTTCTAATATATCTTTCTGAAAATCTGCTTTCAGAATTTATAATCACAGCTGTGAAGACAGAAAGTGCTAAAGAAAAAGTAACTCTCACTGATGCATGTTGCAGGGCAGGCTGATAATTTTAAATCACAACACAGTGTAGGTTGTAGTGTGTCATGGAATAAAAATATAAATCTGATTAGATGCATGCAACAGCTTTGTCTACTTAATATCCAGTCTGAGAAATTAGTGTTCATTCAGCAAACTGGTTTTGTTCCAGCAGTGGGAGTTTTCAATTATTAGAGCTAGATCTGGTCCAGGGATAATTTAGTATCAGCACATTTCTGATTGAAGGCTTTGTGCCACAAAACATCTGAAGAGGCTAAGAGGTTCTTTTCTTATGCCATTTCCTCACAATTGATTTCTCTCCCTGCTTTGCATTTTACACATAATTAATATTTTATCTTTGCTAATTTAATGCCATTCTTTCTTCTGCTTATATGTAATTTCTTTCCTCTTGGCAAAAATAATAATAAAAAAATCTTCACTGGTACAATTCACATACAAGAAGATTGATATTGAAAAGGAGAATGGCAGAAAGAGCGAGTCTTTTCTTACAATTCCTGATTCTTCTCAAACTGCTCATATTTCAATAACATCTATTTTGAGTGCTACCAATCTTGCTAATCCTCTGACTGTAGTTAAAATCTTCATGGAGCCAAGAGTTCAAAGACAAAAACCAAATATCTAAACCAGCTAAGGAAAGCAGTTCACACCTAAGACCCGTTAATATTTCTTACGTGTCCACTGCTCTGTCAAGAGTCTGGAGTTGTAATTACAGAGCCTTATTGGCAGCACAGACTGACTGAAAGGGATGTGATCCTCAAGAGGAGCTGCACCAGAACTGAGCCTCCACAGCCATAGTTTGGTCCCTGACAGTTGCTCAAAAGATCCTTTTAAAAGACTTGCGCTGTTGCTCCCAGTCCTATGGACTGACAAGAAGACATCCTGCCCAAATTTGCCAATTGCATTTACTGAAGAAGCAAAGATAAAGACAAGAGAAGCGAGGAACAATGCCAGTCAATCAGCCTAGTTTTGGTAGTTGGCTGTTTTCATGCTTTTAGCTTAGGGCAGCATTTAGCAAGGAGCTTGTGCATATGAGATGTGGAAATGCAGGCTTTCCCTGCACACTGAGCTGCTCCCATTATCCTACATAGCCAGTGTAAGGACAAGCTGGACAGCGCTGGGGGCCTGTGCCTACCCAGCTTTGACCATGCTTGATTTTCCAGCTGCTTTCCCAGCAGTGCAGCCCAGTCTGCTGAGGAGGTCTGCTACAAGAATAACTATCAAAGAGTCTTTTAAACCAGAAACATTTCACTATACTGCTAACCTCTACCAGTGATGTAGCTGTGCCACACAGAGATAATAGAGGTTAATGGCCAATCGGAGATAAATTTTAATATTAATGTGTGTATATGTGTGCATGTATATGTGTACGCACATATTTTCTAGCACTTTTCTAGCTGCTGTTTTCTTTTTTCCCCCCCTTAACCCCTTTCCCCCAGAAACTACCAGGAAGAAGAAGGCGTGAGGGCTGGGTGTTTAACCTTGGGAACACCTGAGAGGAAGGAGGTGAATGCTGAAGGGAAGAATGTAATGGAGAATGCACAGAGGGAAGTAAAATACTTAGGCAAGCAAATGATTGAATCAGTGACTGGAACAACCAGGTCTCTGCTGGAGATTAATATGAATGAGATGCTATGCTTCATTGACTGTTTACCTAATTTCTTTAAACATCAGTATTGCTTTTATGTTGCACTTGCCTAACTTAGCTGCAACTTGGTATTTAATCTATAAAGTCATTATTAGCTGAATGGTGATTGAAAAGCAGCAGGAAGAAACTCTGATTATGCCTTAATTATTGCCCTGCACCTGATCTTCACAGAGAACATGTATAGTCCCACCCTCCCCTGTTGCTCTGAGCATCTTGTGTCTGAGTCATAACTAATGTTATTGCATCTGTCTAAGAAAAGAACTAAATGTGTTTCCACTGATTTCCAGAATAAGCTGTAAGCCTACAAAGCGTTGTTTGCCTTCCCCTCCTTTCTGGTCCTAGGCATCAAAAGGAGATATTTGGTTAATGGCTAATTAAACACTCCCATTGAATAAGCCAGAGCTTTGTAAATCCACATCTTTCCCCCCGCATACTGTTTGGAATCAGCTGAAAGTTTTGAATTTGCATTTTGCCAAGTTGCCAAGTTTGCATCAACACAACTGGAAACTTTGAAGTAAACTGAGATGAAGCAAGCTGGCAGGTTCTTAAACCAAGTGATATGAAGCAGAAAAAATCCTCAACTGTCCCTTCAGGTAGAGACTTGAAGATACATCCTTGATAATGAGGCGCCATGCTGGTTTATGAGATCACGTATAATTTAAAATGTAAATCCTATTGAAGGCACAAAGAGCTACAGAAAATAGAAGGAGTCAGTGGTTTTTAAATAAATGAATATGCCATCTGCCTCTCTTATCTCCCAATGAATTTAACATTGCCATCTTTGTAATTAGCACTGACAAACAGCACAATCCCAGGAAACCAGACAGCAAGATATAGTGGATTAGTTTTGCATCCCTTGCTGAGCTAGCATGAGGCCACAACTTGGGCCATGTGGCTTTCTGGCAAGGCTATATTGAACTGATTTCAGTTCCTACCCATGAAAGCACACACATATGGAGAGCAGAGTCATAGAATCATAGAATCATTAAGGCTGAAAAAGACCTCTAAGATCGCTGAGTCCAACTGTTAAGCCGGCACTGCCATGCTGTCCTGGTTTCAGCCAGGACAGAGTTAATTTCTTCTCAGGAACTGTTGCAGTGCTGTGTTTCGGATTCAGAATGAGAATAATGTGGATAACACAGTGAAGTTTTGGGTTTTTGCTAAGTCATGTTTATCCTAAGTCCAGGACTTTTTTCCCACTTGTCTTGTGCTCTGCCAGTGAGGAGGTTTGCAAGAGAAACTGGGAGGGAGCATAGCTGGGACAGGCGACCCAAACTGACCAAAAGGATATTCCACACCATGGAATATCATGCTCAGTGCATAAACTGGGGGAGCTACCCAGAAGAGTGGCTGATCTAGGTTGGGGAAGGGTGTCTGGCATCAGCCAGTGGGTGGTGAATAATTGTGTTGTGCATCACTTGTTTCTCCCTTTTTGTTATCATGAATTACCATTGTTACTGTATTTTACTTTATTTTCAACTATTAAATTGTTCTTATCTCAACCTACAAGTGTTACTTTGATTGTTCTTCCAATTCCACTAGAGTGGAGGGGGGAAAGAGTGAGTTGCCACATGGTGCTTAAATTCCAGCTGGGCTTAAACACAGCACATGTCCACTGTTCATATCTTCAAGTGCCACATTTACATGTCTCTTAAATACTTCTAGATATGGTGACTCAACCATTTCCCTGAGCAGCCTATTTCAGTGCCTGATAACCCTTTATTGTGAAGAAATTTCTCGTAGTATCCAGGCTAAACCTCCCTTGCTGTAACTTGAGGCCATTTCTTCTCATCCTACCACTTGTTACCTGGGAATAGAGAATCACACCCATGTCTCCACAACTGCATTTTGGGTAGCTGTGGAGAGCAATGAGGTCTCCCCTGAGCCTCCTTTCCTTGAGGCTGATCCACCCCAGTTCTTTCATCTGCTTTTCATAATACTTGTGCTCCAGAACCTTCACCTGCTTTGTTGCTCTTCTTTGAACATGTTCCAGTCTTCAGTGTCTTTCTCATAGTAAGTGTCACCCAGGTATATGCACATCACCACAAAAACCTTGGAACATCTTCCAGAACCTCTAGTTACACCACACTTATGCTAGCTTTTAAATCCCTGGCAGGAGAAATCCACGGAAATAGGAGGGAAACCTTTTCCAACTTCTTTATTTCTTTCCTGCACTCTCAGCAAGGAGCAGAACAGGTGACGAGTAAATGCCCCTGACATGAGACCCTCATAAATGTAAAGATACCTCATAAATAGTCATGATACCCTCATAAAAATTCATCAATAGGAAATATTTGGACTGAAAATTGAAAGGAGGAGACGGATGTCTTTTAAAAGACACACTTGTCTACTTTGTTGAGGGTCTTCATCAACTCTTTCTTTGCAAAGGAAATTGCTGGAAGATTAATTGCTAGTTTCAGCTCCTTCTACAGTGAGCCATTAGAGAGGCACTGTTATGTTAAATGTGGACAATTTTTAGTATTTGCAGACTGGAATAAATGGAACTGGGATTGTACCTCTGCCTCCTAAAGAAGAGAGGAAATGCCAAGCTATTTTTTTACGTTGCAGAGAAATTCACCTCCCTGCAGTTTCGCTGGTCCGCACAGGAGGGAGACAAAATTTACCTCTCAAGGCAGTCACCAAAGATTCCCTTGCTGCTTACAACCCTGGGACACACCACTTGGGCTACTTGCAAATACACATTTAGAGATTCCATGGTAGAAAAAAACCCGAAGAAAACCAACACACAAGGCTGCCCAGAAAATATTCAGAATACATTTATATATATATATATAAAATTTAAAAGAAACAATTTCTACTTGGTAACTTCAGTCCTGCAGCTCCACACAGATTTCAAACTATTTCATCTGGTGATAGGTACACATTAAAAACTGTAGGGCAGTCAGACTTTCTGAAAAATCTATTTCTAAATCAGGTAAATACTGAAAACATGATTTTTCCTTATTTAACTTATAAGAAAGGAGAAAGATATTGACATGTGCTCACTGACTGCAGAAAAAAATGATAGCTAAAAAGGGCAATTAAATGTTATATAGAAAATGAATAGTTCAAAGATAATTTGCAATTCTGGACATTTTTAATTTATAAAGGGTTCTTTAAATAGGGCTCACTTTGTTTTGATGGGTAAGACCTACTCCTTTTTTTCAAAACACCTTTCCCTTGTTAGGTGGTCTTTCTCCAAACAAAAAGAATGAAAAGCTGAGATAAAATGAGCTATTCCCTTTTATTTTTCAAGCAAAAACATTCAAAAAGCACAAAAGATGATTGTAGAAACTATTTCATTTTGAATGTTGTGGCAAATCAATGGCATTCAAAGGAACATTAGCTCTTTTGCAGAAAAAAGTAATTAGAGGATATATTGCCACAGGGCTCTTTCTGATCAAAATCCCAAAAAAAACAAACCACACAAATTTCCACCTGCTCTACTAAGATATTTTTCAACTTAATTCAAGGGTCAGTGGCTTCTCATAGCTGCAGAATAAGATGGATACAATTTTATCCATCAATTTTGTTTCTTGTGTGCCCCAAATGATCAGTCTACATGATTACCTGGCAGCCATGACACCACACTGGAAAAGACTAAGTTTCACTGTTAAAAACCTCAGCCAAAAGCAGACTTCTCACTGGCTATGCCAAGCTTTGACACGATTCTCTGTGCGGAAAAGGAACATCCTTCCTAACAGCTAATTTAGTGAAACTTGCAGTCAAGCGCTTGAACACTTGCAAAAATCATAGATTAGCAAGGAAAAGCAAAGCAAAGAAACATTTCCAGACTGGCTATGAAAGGAATTTTACTAAGTCAGTGTAAGGTTGGAGAGAATCCTGAAGCAAGAGAATTGTAAAGCACAGACAGCTGTGAATTGGTGAGTTGTAAGATTAAAGAAAGTTGCAGGATTGGTCTAATCTTTCCAAGGGATCTCCTGAATCTTTTCCTGAGGGGTCATCCGCCTTCCATTGTTTGATTTTTGTGCTGCACAGATAAACAGATAATTAGGTCACTAGGGGAATCTTCTCTGCCGAGCTCTGTGCTGGCGTGAAAGGGACAGACAAGGTTTGACTTGGAACCATTTTCTACTCCCTGCTATGGGAAGAAGCCAAAATGCTTTTCCCTTCTAAAGCCTGGACCCTCGGAGTCCAAGCAGCAAACAGAATTTTCTGGTCTGCCTGACTAGGTATTACTGTAAAAGCATGGCTCTCTTCTTTCTCAAAAGTACAGCCACTTTAAAGTGCAGCTGTTTTTCTCAAAGTTAGCTGCTTTCTGTAGTGTCTCTCACTAATGAAATGAAGGAACCCACACCTTTAATAACTTGTCAGATCATTTCATTCTGGGGCAAATTGATGAAGTCTATGATGAAATCTACTTCTTAGAGGTATTTAGGTTTTTGAGAAATCTAAGGAAGTTTTGATTCATCCAAAGGTGGAGGAGGAATCAGTGAGTTCTCCTGATCCTTTCCTCATGATCTGTCACAACAGGAGATCTGGCTTGCTCCACACCCATCAGCTGGAAGTTAGGAATCATCTCAGAGAAGACACTCAAAACAAATGGGACTTCCAGGGGTCTCATTGGACACTATTTTGACTTGAAAATGAGTATATCTACAGCAAAATTTTGCTATTTCAGAACTGTAAATGTCTTAGAATATTCATCAAAGATGGAGACAGAATATTTCACTGTTTGCTTCAAAAATTCTCAGTATTCCAAAAAATTTATCCACACAGAGACTTATGCTGTATGATAGGGGCATCCAGTCAAAATTGCTCTATTTTCTGAAATCTGTGATTTGCAAGAAAGTGTTTATGAATATGTTAGACTAAGGATTATTTGCAGACATTATTCAGTGAATCGTTTTGAGTACCTTTGAGAAAATTGTCTTCAAGTTGTGAACACTTCACTAATGGAAAACAGCCAACATTTATAAATTAATTATAAATTATTCACTCAGCTTTAGTCACAGTCTTCTTCTAGAGGGAGAGGAAAATACTCTTTGAAGTACTGTTTGATTTCTCATATTTTGTAGTATTAGTATTTTATTGCAGAGGTGGTTGTGCAATAGTCATGGGACTGCTTAGATCAGTTTCTTTGGAGGATTCTTGTAGGAAGCCTTTGGGCAAATCAGTTAGGGTCAGTCCCATGTAAGACCTCCTACCAAATTATTGGCTGGCTGTACAAACCCCCTTCTTCTCCCTGGCATTGAACTGGGGCCTCTGAATTGAGATTTCCAAGATCCCTCCCCCATGCACCATATCAAGCTGCCTTTTCTGCTTGGACAGGATACTCATTTGTGATTTTTGGCCACCAGAAAGAAAAATGGTAAAGAAATTCCTGAAAAGAATCTCCCTTCTGTTCTAAATCTACCTCTGCCCACCTGAAAACATCATTGAAGCCTGTGCGTGTATTATTGTCCAACTAAACACCAAAATGCTGCCCCTGGACTTTGCTCAAACACCTGTACCCCATCAAAATAGACAGAAATGGTTCCTGTGGGCCTTAGAGGGACACTTTGCAGCATTGCTTCCACCTGCTTTGACCACAAGCTTCATGTCTTTGCCACTGGTCGCTTGCTAAGGCAGAACATGCTACACTGTCATGATTCATGGCACTGCCACGGCAGGGATTATCAGAATATATAACACAAAAAAATGCATCAACAGCGGGATAGAGATCTGAGTTTTACATACAAACAATACCAAAGATGTATTCAGTAAATAAAATTATGAAGAAAATGAAGGATTTCCTTCAGGGTGCTTCATTATTAAAACGGATGTGTATGCTGAGAAGAAACAACAGCAAAAGTTAATGGCCTGCTTGGTGGCAGGATAGGAATACTAATATTTATGCAGGGAACATAGCAATATACATGTCTACCTACTCATTAGAGGATATGAAACAGTCATTGACAGAAAGACTGTAATTACAGTATAACCACCTTTGGTCTGGAAACAATTATCTGCTATGGGCAAGGAAGCAGATTTCTCAGTTTTTTGCATTCTTCTGGGAATGCAATTTGAAACATCAAAAAAAAAAAAAAAAAAAAAAAAAAAAAAAAACAAAAAAATTTTTTTAA
>VZRN01004204.1:2717862-2771908 GCA_013397935.1 Dasyornis broadbenti
AAAAAAAAAAAAAAAACCAGTTGGAGATAAAATTTAGAGATTAATTATGTGAAGACTTAATTGCTAAGGATTTGCAAATTGACTTGTCAGAATTTTTGAAATATCTCAATTTCTATTATCCCATTTTAGACATAAGGATAGTTCTATTTCTTAGAAGAAGATTTGGTTCATTGTGGCTTTTAATTTTTTGTTTTGTACCCTGCAAAGCAACAACCATTTAAGAATAAAAAAATAGTAACATAAACCACTTTGTAATTACAATGATTCTAAGAAGTGTTTGACCTTCCGAGATTATAAGAAGAGCCACATTCTCAAGGTTTTGAAAATTGGTTTAATTACTGAATTATATATTCATGTCTACTTTGTCTTACAGTCTTGGTTTCCTGAAGTAAATATAATCACAGTTTTACTCACTTTTGTGCTGCTGGAACCAGTGTTAACTACAGTTTCAAAAGAAATTAATGACCATGAAGATTTTCCTTTTATTTCATAGAGTTCTTTTCCAGTAAGGTGTTCTGTATGTACATGGTCTTTGTGGGTTTATTTGTAGGTAAACCTTAAAATGCAAGCTGTCGGCAAAAGGTAAATTTATGCAGGTCCTCTGGCAGTCTGGTGGGAAGAATTCAAAATCCCACCACTAGGGTGTACCCAGATGATCTTTTTCTCTCTTCACTGCTCAGTCCTAGCTAAACACAATGCAATTTTGTCCCTTAAACACCGTGTTCCTGGGCTGGGTCTGTCTGCCACCACACTTCAGGCTGCCTTCAGTCTGCTGCAAACTCACTTCATCGATTTGATTTTGTCACCCAAAATGTCGTGCTGAGCTGAGGGTTTCTTCTGCTTCCATTTCCTAAGGGCTTCACAAGATGCTTGTTCTTAGAGAGCAAGGTAATACAGTTTTGAGAGAAAATCAAAGAGGAAAAGTCTGTTTCCAGCACTGACTGCTCCTCAGGGGAGGTCTGCCTTTCCCAGCAGCCAGGTCCTGCCACAAGGAGAAAAGTCTCCAACGTGCTTGGACTCACATAATAGGAAAAGCAGCTCCAAGTTCTTTCCTCCTCCACCCTCCCAGCTACTGCAATATAACAGATCCATTGTCTTGACCACCTCCCTAAGCTCTGGCTCAGGCTCCCACTGGCGTTTTCAGCTGCAGGCTGCATCTGTTCTCTGTTACTCTTCGGCTTAGGAACACACATTTACTTACAGAATATCAATGTACATGTGAGCAGCGATTTTCATCTGCATGGTACTTAAAGTATTGCCAATCTGCCCAAGCAGGAAGATGGCTTAGTTTTCCTCTCTGATTACCAGAATAAAGAACATTATAAAAAGAAAAAAAGCCCTGAAAACATGTTCTTAACTGTTTGCCTATGGATGCCACCAGCAACTGATGGAAGTTTTTTGTGTAGCTGTGCAGTTATACAATACCTGATCACAGTAACACATAACCCAACGTTGCAGGCAAAATACTATGAAATTACAGCACACGCAAGAAAATGTTCCTGGCTTTTTTCCTGCTATTGCCTCTCTCCGTTTCAGTTGTATACAGTCTGACAAAGCTGTCATCTCTTGACCTAAGGGAAACGTATGCATGTCTTACATCATCTTTGGGATCAAATCACACTTCTTCTCCTACTCCTCCAGGCCTGCATTTTTAGAAGGACTGAAGGACAAAGAGGTTAAGATAACATCTCCACTCCAGTGACATTGTTCATCTCTAACCTTGACTATGGAGCAGCGAAGGCAAGATAAAAACTTCAGAGCATGAAAGAAGTAGAAATCTGCTACCCTTTTGCAAAGACTGAAACATAAAAATTCACCTGTGGTGTAGACATGCTGAGTGTGCTCTATCCACGACAAATATCACTACACCACCACACATCTCCTGAATCTTCACTGTAAAGTTGTGTGGCTGCAAAGTTATGGGAAGCAAACCACACTCTTCTGTCTTTCTTAATCCCTCCAGCAGGAGCTGATGGAACATGCAGGTGACCTAAATTGTGACTGTCATAGCCCAGTCTGGTCTCAACCCTTACCTCCAGGGTCTGCACAGCATTCTTGGCTTTCACACACATCAGAGAGCAGATATGTAGTCATGGACTTTAATACGGATTACCTTAGTTTCTTCTGTGTTATTCTCACGGATTTATGAAGCTGATTGTCTAGCCTTCCTGTAGAAAAATAATAATTAATTTATTCCTATCATATTCTCCTTGCATTGACTTCATCAAATCAGGCATGGAATGTCCTCAAAAGATAAAAAAAAATGAAAATGAGACAATGTGCAAAGGACCAAAGAAATTACGAGATGAAAACAGTGATTTTGCAAATGGTTTGTGACCTATGAGACTAGACAGATGATTAAATCAATCACAAAAGCAGTCAGCTTTCTCTCTAACATTTTTCAAGTTTGCTACTAAGCTCAATAGTAAGCAGTAGCAAACAGAAGGTTAGGAAATATTTTCGTCTTTAGGAAGAGAATAATTCAGTCATCATAGACCTCAACTCAAGTAATTCTAAATCTCTCATACATCTGCTCTTTTCTGCTTGTGCCCTTTGGTGCAATTCAACTCTCCTGGCCTGAGTAATAAAATGGAACACCCAAGCTCCAGCCCCTGCTCACCTTTCCCATCACTCAGTTTAGGACATGGACTTTCCTGGGGTAGTGCCCTCAGCACGTGCATGCTTTCCCTGACTGTTTGAGCTTAATAAAAATTGTGACAGTCCTTCAAGGTAATACCCTGGGGTTTATTAAAAGAAAGCTGTTTGTCCCAACAGTGGTCTGGGACCCTGAAATTACCAACTGAACAACCGTGGACAAGCCATCTCATTTTCACTTTGCTTCAGTTTCCTCATTTTGAAAAGGCTCTGAAACAAGACACCTGTGTTACAAAATATTTAACTGTGTGAAGTGACGTTACTATACATTAATATAAATGCAGGTTGTGTATTTTATCTCCATTTAGTTTAATACTCTGTGTTATTTTCTGTACACAATACTAATTCACTGTCTTGCGGAAGTTCTGTGTAGCTACCCAATGAGTTGGGTTCTGTCCCTTGCTAAAGTGGTATTGATGACTTTTTATGATCCCTTGATATCTTTTCTACCTTACTAGATACCATACAAGTTATTTCAGTCTTCTCACTCTCTATCAGCACAAAGAGAATTTTCATTTGCTATCTGGGTTTCTTCCCTTCACATACCCATTAAAGCCATTCTCACTCAATACATCATTAAGACACATTGCTTACGTAAAAAAAAAAAACCAAACTCCCCCTCCCCCAAACCTACAGCCATTTCTAATGAGTGTCTCAATAATCTTTGACTGCTACATTTTTATGGAAGGGTAAAATGTTTATTCTTATCAAGAATGTAAGAGCTGGTATCGGTTTGTGTCTGGAGAAGCATTCTTTCTGGGCCCAGGCCAAGCTATCTTCAACAGCAGTGAAAAATATTGCCATCACAATTTTTTGATTGTGGCCCATTGTGATGGAATTAACATAAACCATGTAGAGAAGCATTTCAAAGCACTACATTTTTATACAATAATCTGATTTGGAGCTATCACTAACTGAGGAAAAACTACACAAGGATTAACATGACACCCGGTGTTAATACACAGTCTCATAGTCTGACCAGGAATAGTCAGATAAATGCATTTGTCTCAACCAATTCCTACAAATCTGAGGGAAGCCAAGAAAGCAAGACAGAGCTCAGGGAATACAGTGTTTCATGACTGAAGTCAGTCAATTTAATCTGTTATCACAGATCAGATCCATGTGAGCTCAGATGACAATTTCTTCTGAAATGGTATAGAACATTTTTTTGAAGAGGACATCATGAGATGTTTGAAAGAACCACATTTTTGCAAGATTTCAGTCTTCATGGTCTCCCTCATGCTAGATTTGGATTTCACAACCTGTTAGACTGTAAAATAAAATTTTCTCTGTCTTCTTTACCTCATTAATGTACCACGTCTAGTGTGTATAAAGGCAGTCTGATACAGAGTCTACAAACCTCAGGCTCAGCATGACAACAACTTCAGAGCATGCAGGAAGCCAGCCCACAACATGGTCCAACTACCTGAGACAGCACAGGGAAACTTTCTATACTATAGCAAGTATTCCCAGAATTGCACCCCAGGGAAAAGTAAAATAAATAGAAGATAATAAGAAGGGCAAGATTTTAAAATACAGGAACAACATTTCTATACCTGCTAAATTGATTTATTTGCCTCTCTGTTGTGGCTTGACTCTGGCCAAATGCCAGGCACTTACAAATTAATACACCCAGGGCTCATGAGTTGAGATAAAGAAAGCTGGGAGAAAAAGATGCACCAGGGCATAAAACTGGCTCAAAACTTTTATTGTTAACAGAATCAGAGAAGTAAATGAGGAATGAAATAAAACCTTCAAAACCACAATTTCTGCACTTAATCCCCTCCCTCNCAGTCCACCCAACCATGCCATGTGAGCTTCCTCCACGGGCAGACAGTTTTTCCCAAAACTGCTGCAGCATGGGGTCTCTTGTCCACAGATCAGACCTCCAAGTTGGTTATTCCATTTTGGGAGCAAGGCTTTCTTCCCTCTTTGCAATCTCTCTCAGGCATCAGCGTAGGCACTTAATTCAGTGTGTAAAATCCTGTTTCTCCACTGAAACTCCCGCTGGAGTATGGTCTTCCTCCAGGCATTCACCCATTCCGGCGTAGGCTGCACATGAATTTTAACATTCCTCGTGGACTCCATGGGCTGCAGGGGGACATCCCACTCCACCATGGTCCTCACTGCTGCCCACAGAATATTCTTGGCTCCGGTGTCTGGAGCTTCCCCTTTCCCACCTTCTCCACTGACCTTGGTGTCTGCATTGTTATTGTTCCCCCTCACATATTTTCACTGCCTCCTCCTCCTTCGGCCAAAAGAAGTTTGTGACCCCCCCCCATCTTGGTCTCTTCTTAAATGTGTTTTCACAGAGGTGTAACCAACATCTCTAATTGGCTCAGCCTTGGCCAGCAGCATGTCCATCAATTTCAGTGCCATCAGGGATTGGATCTGCTGGACATGTTCGCAGGAGCCATTTTCTGGGCTCCCCCCCACTAGCAAAAACCCAGGCAAGCAAAAACCAACACACCTCTCATACTCACCTACTCCATAAAGTCCATACATATATCACCTAGTGACCAGCAACGGATTCCAAACTTCTGTGTAGCTGTCAGTAGTTGTCCCTTCTCTGCCTCGTGCTTGACCCTCCTGGGTTCTGTCTGTATGAAGAAATTAGGCCTCCTACAGCGTGATATGGCACTGGAGAAAATGATCTGGAGCAGACCTAGAGCCATACCAAAACAGACCCTGAAAATAAAGAGAGAAGGATGCTTCCAATTCTGCATTTGATTCAGAGTCTTTTATTAAGATTGCAAAACAGTTTTCCTGGAACAAGACTGAAGCTAGGCTTCATCTCTCCTAGGCTAACATCCTCACCTTGCGTGTTCCTGCTTGCTTGATCTTTGCTTGTCCGTTTGTCAAAATTACAGCCATGCAGGATAACTATTTCTCAAAGATTAAAATTCTATTAGGGCCATTGTGGTTAATTGCTGTTTTGAAGGCAAAGAACTTCACTCCAAAAGCTTCTTGTGGCCCCAGGAAAAAAACAAAAAGCCAAACAAGCAGACCTGGAATCCCTTCTTTGACGTATCATGGTGTAACACCTGCCGTATCAGTGGATGGCAAGACCAATCATTTTTCAAACAGACACTCAATGAGGAAGAGAGCACCAGGAGTCAGAGTCACTCGAAGTGACAGACTTCAACTTCAACACACTCCTGATTTAATGCAAACATGTTCCTTGTTCCTGGCTGTCATCAATTCATGTGGGAACAGGCTGGTGTTATAGACACAGCATATAAAATCACGTGACTTGCCACAGTGACTGGAAAGATAACACATCATCAGCATATCGGAGAAATTCATCAACACACAGGATCGAAGGCACTTTGTTTACATTCAGGGCTGAGCACATTCAGTACTGAGTCACTGTGTTTGTGGTGAATGAGGGTGAAGATGAGCAGCACCAGGCGTTGGTGGATTTGCCTCATCAGGCAAAATGTCTGTTGTGCAGTGACAATGAGGAGAAATAAGATAATGACAGAGATGCAATTTAAATTGAAAATAAATTTTTTATCAAGCCTAAGAAGGCTTGATAAGGCTGTTACTCATGGTTTCAAAGTAGCAAATGGTTAATTTAGTGTTCTCTTGCTGTGTACAGGTAGCTCTTACAGTAGCTGAGAGGTTCACACATTTTTTTAGGGCTGAAGGAGAGATTTTCAAAAAAGTACTTTTACATGTGCCTTAGAAAACAGTCAGATATGAAAAAGTTTTTTGTCAGATACACTTGTAAGAAACAGCTTTGAAAAAACTTGACCTATGATATTTTTCAGGACTTTTGAACAAACTATGAGATGATAGGGTGAGATGCTTTTTTATGTTTATATCATAGAAAAAAAAAGCTACAAAAATATCATTTTGGAGCAGCCTCAGAGTAAGTCAGGCATACTTCCTTCCTTGTTTGGAGGACAGCTACCTCTTCATCCTCCATACAAGACATTCCACTAGACTTTTCCCTCTTATTCTATCAGGCAGAATTCTTCTGTATAGAGAAATAAGCACATTACACTTAAAAAAATGACAAAATAGGCATTGGTTAAAAAGATTTTTTCTACTTTGTTTTCACAGGATCAATTCAGCAAACCTGAGAAAATTTTTGGAATATTTTCTGTGTTGCCAAATAAATATTTGGGTGGTTTTTTAAAATTTTGTTTGTTTGTTTGTTTTCAATAAAAATATAAAATAAGCTTCAGCTGTAAAACTGAATGCAGATCTAGTGTTTAAGTGCTCTGCTGAATTGAAGCCGAGAGGTGTAATGCTGAAAGTCACATGCAAAAGGGGAATGCTGTAGCTGAGTAAGAAACCAGACACGTGGTTGTGTGAATGCATGGACTTCCCTAAAGCACACTCTTCTGTCAGGTGCCCTTGCAGAGAGAAGGACAGAAAACTTCAACCTTTGGAAGCTGAGCCAGATATGGCTCTTCTCATCGTAGTGCTCTGTTTCAGTTCCTGTTTTTATCAGCTGCCACTCAACTACCTCTTCTTTTTCAATTTTACCAGGTGCTAGCAACAATATTCACATCCTGGGATATGAAGCGTATGTGCTTCTTTTAACTAGGGAGAGCTTCCTGAATTGGTGTCTAAAACAGACAAGATAGAAGGTAGAGTTGAAGGAAATGTGATTTATTGGAGTCTCCCAGATTTGCCATGGCATTTCAGAGGGTACACATCTTTGGTGCTGGTTTACCACTGTGGCAGAGGCTCCCATTTCCCGAGGATCCGTCACCACTGGAGTTAGAGGGAGCTAAAGCTTAGCAGTTAGCACACACAGTGTGGAGCCAGTCTGCTTCTGACAGAGACTGGGATAGAAACCAGAGTAAGACAACCTCATAGGACTCATGCGCAACTGATGGGAATTACTAATTTTTTCTGCTGTAGGTGGTGGCTACAGCTACACTGAAAAGAAGCTGATGGCTTGCAAGGCAAACATACCTAGTGTCCATGTTGTCTTTGTATGCAGCCTTAAGTCAGTTCAGACTCAGGGTGTTCTTCTGGCAAGTGATACTTGGGTCTTTCCAGGGCTTCCCGGCCGCTCAGTTGTTGGGATGCATCATTGTTGCTGGACTAAACACAGAGCTCCAACATGAAGCAAAAAGGAGATAAATGTGGTTTTGAATACATTCATGGCTTCCCCTTCAGTAACACCAACTCCATTTTTGGACAGGGTGTTTGAATCCTGAGCTCTCTTCCAGGACTGTGCAGTGCAGGGGTTAGATCTCCAGAGAAGTTAGCTTTCATCCAGGCTCTGATCCTGACTTCAAAGCCGCTCTGCTGCTCTCTGCCACCTGGCATGTCCGCTTGAATAAGCAGATTTTCAGATGTAATAATCTATCTGCATGGTTCAGGCCATGACTACTTCATCCAGGTACATGGTTTTGGTAGGAATCTGACAATTCAGCAAGTCAAGACAGTAGGAGGCTGGACTGCTGCAAGGGAGAAACAAAAAGGAGGAAAGTTTGCTCACAGTAAAACACATGTTGGGATATGTCTGGGAATTTAATGTTGTGTCTCCTCTCTGGATAACACTACTATTCTCTCCTGGAGCATGCCCTGATTTTTGTTGTCAAACAGCCCTCAGCAAGTGATATCCTGAAGTTGGTAAATTCTGTTGAGAATTCTCACATTTTCATTTTCAAAAACTACTGACAGTTTCTTTCAGGTGCCAGAGTACATCAAATCCCATCCCTAGGATCATTAGCTTATACTGGCAGGAGTGAGAGATTGGCATAAGGCTTGATTAGAAATTATGTTAAAGATTTTTGGCATGCCATTCCTTTACATTCCACTTGCAATTAATTATGTCCAAGCCTACCAGATGTGATGTGGAGTACACTTTAGAAGGGTAGCATCAGCTTTTCTCTTGACATATTTGCATTAAATATATGGTCTTTCCTTTATCAAACAGGAAAAAAAAGGACTGTTTGGGCCACAAATAATGCAAATGGTCTTTTTCAAAATGTGATACTCCTGAGTGTGTAGTCAAACAGTGAGAACAGTTACCACAGTAACACAGCTCAGCTTCTGTATCCCCAACTGGATGATGCAATATTGTTTAGTTATGCTCATGTTGGGATGGTTTATTTGATGGATTTATTTAAAAACCTGCTTTTCAGTGACACCTGTATAGATTTGATCTATGCCTAAGTAGATCAAAAGGCATGTGAATGAGATCAGATCAAAATTTTGTTCTCAGTTTTTGAAAATATCCCAAATATTTTTCTGCATTAATTCAGCAGTAGCAATTGATTTCAAAATAGAAGCTTCAAGTGAGATTCTCAAAATAACTTCCTGCCATTATTCAGCATCTTTCAGTTTGTTGTAAAACTTTTTTATTTTCACTTCAATTAGATTTGGGCCATTCCCAAAAGTTTTTCAGAATGATCCTGGGAAACACCTGTGTAGGCAGTGGTGAAAGTTTGCTCTGAACTCATCCTGAAAACTACTTTTATTTGTGTGGATCTCATTTTCATTTGCTTGGAGAACCAAAGTCAGCAATCTTGAGTTTACTTCTACACTTCAAGTTATGCTTTATCAGTACATGAGTCTAAAAGCAAAGTAGGCTCCCAGCAGTGCCCACATGAATAATGAGTCCCAAATACATTTAAAGACGTTTGAAAGACCCAGAGGCAGAGCGGCCTCTTGGCTTGAATCCCAACAAAAGACATCGGGGTACAGAAAATCCCACCTGGCACATACTACACAGTTTCAGGAACCCAAATTCTTCACAAAGGGGATAATTTCGGATAACTCATGTTTTTCTCCATAATGAAATCTATGACCATCAATCCACCACCTTCACAGCAACCCATCCTTGATTATACTTACTGCTACTGCATTATCTTACATTCCTTCAGTTAGTTCTCCCTTATTTGCTTGAAGTTAACAACTCAGTCACTGAATAACTCAGGCTGGAAGGGCTCTCTGGAGGCCCTGGGTTCAAACTTGCTCAAAGTATGGCTCCATCAAGTGAGATTTTTCAGAGTCTTGTCTTTTATTGCAAAGATTAGTTTCAAAATTCTCCAAGGATGGAGACTCTACAGCCTGCTCCAGTTCTCTCCTACTGCTAGGACCCTTTCTTTTTACATCTATTAATTTTTAGCCTGCGCTGCAATGCGTAAAACGTTGCTTCTTATCCTTGTGTTGCATGCCTCCAAAAAGAGTTTGGCTTCATCTTCTGTGAAAAAGTGAAAATAGAGTCTTCATCTGATCAGATCTTCCCTCCCATGCGTCTTCACTATGATGCTTTCACAGACATTTTGAAAATTAAGGTGATTACATGGTATTTTTAATACTGAATGTAGTAGTGACACTGCAGAAAGACAGCCTTCTCCCCTAGCAGCAAATCTAAACACAGGGGTTTTTCACCACTTTTATCACATGGAGAACTTTTATTTCTTCATGGGATCACAATCTACTTCAAAGAGCTACTTGAAGTTTCCTGTTTCACAGTAAATATATTCTTAAATGTAAATATATGCATAAGTTAAGCATTCATGCTGACACAAGTAAGTTTTTCAAGGTATCCCATTAAATCCAAGCACATGCTTAACTTTTATCTGCCTAGAAGCAGCCTCCTAAATTTCGATTTTTTTTTTTTTGCTGGCTAATTACTACTTGCAGTTCAGTTCATAACTACCAAATGGAAATCTTTCAGAAGTGTCCTGATTTTGCTAAGATGGAATATCCTGCACCACTTACCTCCTCTCTGTCTTTCTGAAAAACTTATCTTGTGTCATGAATGCATATGAACAAGGAAGCACAGCTAAGACTCATGACCTTACACTTCGTGTTTTCATGCTTTTATGCTTTTCTTTTTCTTAAAGTTTAAAAAAAATTAAAAGCAGTCTTCAGTATGATCTTAACATTAGGAAGGGAGGAATAGTTTGACGAGTTGAAGAGTGAAGTTTTCATCATATCCCTCAGTAAAACTGTTCATTTGAAATGTGTTCATGATGAGAAAATTAAGGTGTTTTTTTCCACTCCTTGTGTTTTCCAGGACCTGTTTCCGTACTGAATGTACAGCGAGGTCAGGCATGGCAGCTGTGAATGACAGCCTTTAGAGGTGCAGCATAAAACAAGTCAAGACAACGGTGGGTTTTCTTGGGATCAGCCTGTGCCTTTGAAAATCCAGCTTGAAAATAGTTGGTCTTCACATCCCGAGTGGGCTCCTACTTTATCCCACTTTGCTAACAGAGTGGCCATCTGGGAAGATTACATACAAAGCCTACTGGATAAAGAATCCTTCACACTGCAGTCACCAGAACAAACTACTTTTGCATCTACTATAGGAGAGTGAATTAAAAAGTACTGCAGAACTGGCTCTTTCAATTTACATGTAGAGAAAAGAATCTAGGTCTCATTAAAGTGATGTTATCAATATGCATTTTATGGACCATATTTACACTGAATCAGTCTAACTGCATTCCCACATACACAATTTCAAATATGAGTCTCTGTATAGGAATTGTATGGGGTTGTACTAGACCTGATCTTCATTTGGAATGAACTGGGATAACCAGACTGAAGGACACGTCGTTTGCAGATCACTAAAATTCTGGCCTTTTCTGCATAGAAGGAAAGATATATACCCTCTTTCCAAATGGGAAACCCAGCAAAGTAAGATGTAACCACCAGGCTGACTAAATTATTGTGTCTTGGAAAACGACAAGAAATTTGAAGCCCCAAAACCAGTAAAAAGTTTCTCTTCGTTTTAAAGCAAAATTTCCCTTTAAAACAAAATTTCCCTTTGTGAGCAAATAAGTTTCCCTTTGTTTTAAACTTAGTGGGATGGTATTCAAAGTTTTAAGTTAAAACATTTTCAGTCCTGACCTCTAATGTCACCCAGGCACCTTTGGGGAGTGATTGTCTCTTCTTTGAGAGTCTATATACTGTTCTGAAACGAAAAATGTATGGATACAGTCACACTGTCATCTGGTCAAATTTGGTTCTCAATTTTTCTGTGTGGAAGCTCCAACAAAGCAGGGCAAGTTCCCTGTCCTGCACAGGCACTCTCATTTTCCCCCAGTGTGTTTTGGGTTGGACTGGAAAACCTTTTGTTGACATCACATTAGTGCAGGATCTCTACACTGGGAACGGGCCCAGAAACTGCACCAATTGCTCCTCTTTCTCCTAAGTGTTAGTGGCAACACCGATTTGTCAGTGCCTTATCTGAAGTGCTGTGATCAAGGCATCAATTCTTGTAATCACTTAGAGCATACAACACCATTACCTTATCTTTGGAAGATGCATATTCCCATGAGAACCCCTTGTTTTGTACTCTTAATTATTGTTAACAATGATCTGCAGATGACTCTCCCGTTATACAATTTCTTTCTTGGTGTTCCTTTTTTTGGAAGATGCCAGAAGCATTTGATTTAGGATTGATACTTACTCCAATACTGATCAAACACAGCTTTGATTTTCCTTTGTTTCCTTCTTCTCTCTATCACTGGTTCAGTTGCATTTCAGGAATGATGAAAAAGGCCGGCTGGGAACTAATTATAAAAATGCAAGTCGGAAGAAATACAGTTTGTACCATTGTCCTTTATCTTTCAAGCAGCTAAAATGATCACTAATATTTCGTAAATGAAAGGGAAAAATTAAGATGCAACCATTAGAATTGGGCTGTATTATAAATAATGGTTACTAGGGAGATTTCAAGAGAGCTTAATTTGGGAGCTTTCCTTTGAGAGGAACTGAGCTGCTTGCTCCTAAATCCCCCTGTGATAGCTTTTGAAAAATATTCCCTTAAGTCATTAGATTCCTTTAAAAAGTACAGTAGAAACATAGAGGGCAGTATCATGCTGAACCACAGATCTGACCTGGTTTCTGAGTGGCCAGGGCTTGCAAACTGTGGCCTTTCCATTTGAGCACAATGAGACACACTACAGACTCATCTGTCTCTTCACTTAGACAGCTACTTTTCCAGGACATCTTCTTTTTCTGAACCAGCATGGTTTCTGGAGATCTTTTTGTTTCTCTGTAAATTTTTAGGCAGTTGCTCCTCTTGTTTCCTTATCTTCCATCCCAGGTCCTGCCACTGTTTCCTAACTTGCCCTTATCTGTCCACAGCTGCCTTAATGCATTCACATTCTGCTTTGCTCCTGCCTCTTGTTCCAACTGTATCAGCAGGAAGCCCTACATAAGAGGTACAGCAAAATTAATTCATTTGGGACCTGCTTTGAGGTCTTTTCCCCCAGTGTTGGAGTGGTTCAAATGGTGGTCACTCTTTCAGCTAAAAACCAGCACCATTAGAAAACAGCATTCCTACAGATTCGGGCTCTTATGATGCATCATTATTGATTTCTCTGTTGCTTCATGTTGATTCATCTCAACTGAAATGTGTATTTTTGATATAAAGTAATTCACTGGTGCCCCCATTTTAGATCCATAATTTGAGAAAATGGCGTGAAGTAATGAAAGGCACTTTTGAAAGGCAAAGTTGCTTTCAGTCTAAGAAGGCTCGGAGAGGATTTCTTTTTCACATGATAGTCATTGTCAGTTCATCAGAAGGAAAACTTTCTTCCCCCTGATGATAGCAAAACTATGCCACAGTCCATGTCTCCAACATCCCGCCCTCTGTCTCTAGTCTGTGCTAGTGCTGAATAAAGACCTCTGGATCCTGAGAGTGGCCAGAAGAGATATTCTAGAGAGGAATATCAGAAGTCAAACATGCATCAATGTTTCTGTTATGCACTTCCCAGCCTCCAGCTTCCTGAGATGGATGTTGGTTTTATGCCTAAGAAAGCCTCACAGTGTAGTTCTCTTCATTAGCTTGTCGTGTCTCCACATGAATCCCCTAAACTATTTCCAGCCAAGCTTTCGTCAGGAGTGCCACACACAAGAACTGCCTCTTGTTTTTAATCCATCTCCTGCTATTTTCACCTGACAGCCCTCATTTCTCTCATAAGAGACATTATGAGCAGTCACTTCCTTCTCAACTCACACCAGGGGCACTTAAGGAATATCCAGGAGCACAAGTACAAACATTTTAAAAACTCACAAATTAAGAAAAGTTAGAATCTTTTTGAACAAGAAAAGAAAGTTTTCTTACAGTTTCATGCATATTTTAAATGAACAGTGGTGATGATGAAAGAACAGTCCCTTGAGCTGAAGAGGAGTCATAATCCTGCACATCTAGGAGATGTCTGCACTTAGCTTTAAATGAGGCTCTCTGGAAGGGTCTGTGGATGGTGAACATTACCAAAGCCCCTGCATACTGTTTGTGAGTTTTCATGTACATTAAAAAGTGATAAGCTGGCCACCTACTGTTCATATTTTAGTATCAGATGGTTTTGTCTCACATCAAGAGAAACTAAATGGTTTTAGTTTAAAACAGATGGCAAACTGTTGGCAGGAGCTTTCAGAGGCATCAACAATTGTAAAGTAAAGTAGGACTCATAGGACAGATGAGAAATTAAATGCCCAGTGCTAGAAAGTGACCTGAAATTAAATCCAAGGTATAGGCCATCACACAGCAGGATGTTGAAAACTTTCCTACAGATCTGCATTCTGCAACTAGCTCCTGTCTCTTTCAAGGACAGAGCAAAAGCCCCAGTTTGAAAGAAGATTGCCTTTTGGAGAAATGAGAATTCACATCCGAGTCTGGATCACGTTATTTGCATGTTTGTCACAGACTGTTTCAAATGGAGTTCTTGTGTCTCCTGAGCCAGGTGAGAAAAACTTCTTGATGTGACAGTACAGGTGAAACAAAACACCATAAAAGCAATTTGCAATAATAAAAGACAGTCTGCCAGCCTATCAAACATAAGCATACAAAAGACATTACTGAAAAACACACACATTTAGGTTATGACCTGCAGGACATCTACCTGAAATCCTGAGTTGATGTCTGGCTTAGGAAACACTGCTGCTGGAATACACTGGCGGGTCAGTAGGAGCAAACATGCTGAGGGGTTAGCACGAGTGGCAAGATCGAAGCCTTGCATTTCACCTTGCCTCAGTGCAGTGTCATGAGCATGGGGGGCTGCTCTTCCTCTGGTGCAGGAGCTGCTGCTGGGATGAAGAGCTCTCCCCCGTGACAGCGAGCCTGCCTACAGGCTATCCCTGCTGCACAAGATGAGTCTGAAAGCTGCCACATAAATATTCTTGCTGCTTAGAAATGGAAGCACAGGCCAAGGGCTGTTTAATTCAGTCTTGAGAAAGGAACTCAGCCAGACATGCAGAGTGACAGCCACTTTGTGGCTCTCAGTCGAGGCTGGCCCCACAAGCTTTTGTCACAGGACAGAACACTCTTTCTGTGTGCCAGCTAAGCCATCCCCTACCATCATTATTAATGCCAATAAACCATCACCCCTAAACATTCTTGTAGCATCCCTATTCATCCCTTCAGGACACTCTGAACTTTTGATCATCCTGACCTTTGGTTCTCATCTTTTTCAGAACATCCTCTTGGAACAGCAAAACTCAAAACAAGCCCTCTAACCCGACATCAGGCTGAAACTCTATAAGGATATGAATCCTGCGCTGTTTCCAAACAATGTAGCTTAAACCCAGGATTCCTTAAAACACTTTGGCACTTCTGTGATATTGACCTGAGTTTCCAGGAAACAAAAGAAACTGAGGAAAAATCCAGTTTTCAGGATGACCCTTGGTGTGATGATGACTTTGACTTTGCCAAATTCTGCTCATCACATTCAGGGTGCAACCTGCACTGCAAACTCTCCTTGAGTGCCTGACTTGCGACAAAGGCAGCTTAGGGTTAATCGCAATGAAATAGAAAGACGATTTGGGGGCAGAGGAAAACCAGTAGGATTAGTACACTGCCCCTGCAATGAAAAGCAGTCAACCTCCTCCAGAGCACATGACCACCTTGTCCAGGTTCTAGGTCATCCTTCAGAAGAGGTATCACCCCTGTTTCCAGAAGGAGCACTGGCATGAGCAAGTACCAGGTCCATACAGCAGGCACCTGATCCAGAGGGGTGTAAACAGTGTTAAAGCCTCACAAAAAGTCAGGAAAAGATGAATTTTCTTTCTAAAGTTTTATGACACTCCTGTCACAGCACCCTCAAACATGCTGGATATACACAGCAAAAAAACTACCATCAAGTTTTTCCTTTTACGTTTGATTTGTTATCTTCAGTATTCTGGTATATGGATCGCCTCTACACAAATGAGTTTGGATTTAACTGAATTTTGTGTTTTTCCCCAGATTCCTGGAGGCAACCTGGCATGCACACCCTGTGGTATGAATTAATATCTATTATCCCTATCACTCTATTTAATTCAGCTAGTAGAACATCTAAGTAAAAAGGGTTCTTTGGAGCTTTGAGCCTGTCTAACTGCCTGAGGTGTTTTCTAATTTTTTTATTCTCCATGAAAAATTCATTCCCAAATGATAAATCGTTGTGAAAAGTGAACAAACAGCAGATCCAGCTTTGTTCATTAACAAACAACCTTGTCTGTGAACACAGGGTATGTCAGGCTGGATTTATCTAGCTCAGTTCCTTCTTTTTAAGAGCAGCCAACACAGAGAGAGGTGGGAAGAACCAATGCAGGGAGAGACCGGCAAATTTACCTACCCATTGATACTGCCCTGATCCCACAGATCTAATATGTTTCCTTGCACTGTAGAGACTGAACACCATATCCTGGCCTATCAAGTGGGAATAGGGTGGGAAACATGGCACAAAGGCAGGTATCATAGAACCATGGAATCATTAGGGCTGGAAATGGTCTCCAGGACCATTGAGTCCAACCTTCGACCAAACACCACCATATCAACTAAACCACAACACTAAGCGCCTCATTGAGTCGTTTCTTGAACAATTCCAGGGATCATGACTCCATCACTTCCCTGAGCAGCCCTTCCAATGCTTGACAATGTTTTCTGTGAAGAAATTCTTCCTGATGTCCAACCTGAACCTCCACTGGTGTAGCTTGAGGCCGTGTCCTCTTGTCCTGTCTCTGTTTGCCTGGGAGAAGAGGCTGACCCCCACTCGGCAACAGTCTCCTTTCAGGGAGTGGTAGAGAGGGAAAAGGTCTCCCCAGAGTAGTCCCAGGCAGGAGGACAAGACATGGCCTGAGGGAAGAGGGACCACAGCATATTAAGCCCACAAGCCAACCTGCCAAGGACCCCAGAGTGTGGTGACTAGATTTCCGACACACAACTGGAACTACAGGAGCTTTGTCTTCTGCTGCAGGATGATTTGGAGAGTTCCTTGATTGAAATCATATTGTTCCGCTCCTGAGCAAGGGTGAGCTGAGCTCCATCCTGTAAAGTGCAGTATTTCTGCTTCAGCAAGGGAGACAAAAGAACTGTATGGCCTCATTCCTGCTTCTCTCTGGCAGACAGAGCAGGAATGATTTGTGGTGAAACATTTCAGGCCTTGATGATTAGTACTGAAGCTTATGTGTTCATCACATATTAAAGTAGTAGTTCCACACACGAATAACTCTGGCATGAAGAAAATTACTAGAGATGGAGGAGAAAGAGATCAAGAGCCAGGCTACCACAAATGCTAAGATTGCTGAGAAATGAGGCCATCTTGAATTAGAAAAAAAATTAAAAGGAAAAAAGAATCCCCCCAGGATCTTGTTTTATTTCATGGTTTTAGAGGTTCAAGTTGTCAAGTTATTCACAATCATAATTAAACATTACAGCTTTCCAAATTGCCTCTTTGTCCAGAAATTCAAACATAAGACAAATAGGCTCTGAGCATCACATCTCTGAAAAAAATGCAGAGCAAAAAATTTTCTCTTTGATGAGAGAAAACAATCTGAAAATTTGTTCTTTGCAACATTGATTTTTCAGTCTGAAGAAGTTTCTTATCTGATTTCCTTGCTTCACTGTGTTTTACTGCAGTAAAACTGTAAAGAAAGATGCAATGAAAAGCAACATCAGAAGACACTGTTTCCTGTGTATGGTTCACACTTTGCGAAGAGGAGAACTCTTCTCCTGTCAGGAAAGGATATGCAATCAGCTCCAACAGCACTTAAGAAGGCAGGGCAGAGAAAGAGCTGGGGGTCTAACAGCCCGTAGGCCCTGTCAGCATTTATTATCCATAAAGGAGATGGGATAATATAAGAGCCTGCACTGTGCAAACCACCTCTATTTTCTTGATTATAGTATTTGTTAAAATGCTTGGTTAGAAAGAAGGGCAATGGAAGTTGAGCTAGGGCTTTGAAAAGATTATTCAGCCCTCTTATTCTTTGTGCAAACAAAATTTAAAGAGAAATTGTAAGACACAGAAAGCTGTAATTTATCTTGAGCTCATCAACTGAACAGCGAGTGCTTAAGAGGCACATTACATATACTTTCATAAGTGATAGTACAATGCCGGAACATGAACTTTACTGCAAAATTTACTTATCTATATGATGTGCCAAAGAGACAGTCTTGCTAACCAAGTGCTCAGGACTGCAGGTTTTACTTGAAGGCACAGTTAGAGAAAATTCACATAAAACCCCTGTGGTGAAAAAGGGTATTAATGGGAAATTGTCAGCAACTGTTATTTACCTTGGAATTGGCCTTGAGCTTTCTATTGTGTGTATGAGCTCACCTTTCCCATTTAGGTGTTCTCACAGGACAATGTCCTCAAGACCTGATGATCTGGTAAAGACAAGGATGTGAAAAAAAGCAGCTAATCTAAAGCAAAATATTTTCATGGCTGGGAAAAATCCCTTTTGCATGGTTTCAGAAAAATAGAATGGAATTAATCTGAGCAGAAACATTTTACAGCTGACCTGAATGACTCTTTTTTTTTTTTCTTTTCTTTTTTTTTTAAAAGTGATTTCTATACTTATTTTGCATTTAAAATAATGTCTGAACCATGGAGCCAACAGTGGATTTGGAATCACAGCCTTATTCCTGACACAAAGTCCCCAGAATAAGGACAGGATCTTGCTGGGTCATGCAGCAGCACCACACTGCTCCCCCTCAGCTGATGGGACCTGATCTGACATCACAGCTGAGCTTTCAGAGCCAAACTATTCAAACTGGATGAGTGCATTTTTGTTGTGTGAGTGCTGTATTTCCAACTCTATTTTCTGGCCTGTACTTCAGTCCTTAGCTAAACCTTCCACAAGCTTTCCTTCAGACACGAGTAGGAAGTATCCTGTTCACATGGCACAGCTGAAGCTGAAACATGATGTTTGCCCACAGCAGTAAGCCTTGGCAAAACAGGAACATAAGGGATAAGATCATCAACTACTGTGGACAAGCTGTTGAGGATCTCCTCCTGTCTTCACAGAGAGCTGGGAGCCAGGCAGTCCCTTGTGGACACTTCAGCTGCTTAACACAGCACTGCTGCACCAATTAAATTCCCTGTCACAGATGCTAAAACCACCAGAGTTGCTTAAAAACTCTAATCAGCACCATAGTAGTGATATCAAAATGGTAATGGTGGTGTCTGTGTTTGACAGAATGAGTCCCTCGAGAGCCAGAGTCACTTCTGCTCTCTGAGACCTAAAAAGTTCTTCATCTAACAGGGGGTGGCTTTTTTCCCCTTTGCTGAATGGCTTGAAAGGCACAAACTGAATCTACAAAAGCCTTGGCAGAGCAGATATTGTAGGATATAATATTCTGGGAGCACTTCAGTAACTGCTCAGTAGTTATGCCAGTGGCTAATGGTACATTAGCTGAGTGCATTCCAGGAGATGTGTACTGCACTTCTAAGCAGTCTTAGGAAAGTAGGAAAGTGTTTGCAGGATTGGATGTGCCAACTACAGGGTAACCCCACAAAGGTGGGACCCCCCCAGAAACCACAGGCTTTCTTTTAGTGAGGTCAAGTGAAAAAACCCAGTCATTCAACACTGGAAACTCTTGGATTTTGAGGGATTGGTTTGTCTGTTTAGAGTTTGGCAAAAATATTTCTCAAGGGAGCACATCTGGTCTCTGCCATGGTTTGGGACTGCAAAGAAGTTCTCTTTACCATAAAATGGTTCAAAAATATTTCATCTTAGTAACATCAACTCTTAAAAAAATTAAACAACCTTTTATTATGACTGTGAGCTATTTCAAAAATGAAAAAATTCTGTGTAAAAGCAAGCTGAGTGAAGCACTGCAAATCTGGAAGTTTACTGTTAAGTAATTTAGATAACAACTGACACTGCCAGCTTATTTTTCTGATACTTTGTTCATACAGTAACCATGACTCTTTAGGACCCTGTTTCCAGAACAGAGGTGCCAGTTTTGCTCCATCCTTCTGGATATATCTAGGTCCCTCATAAGCCTGTCTTCAGGTGGAAACTCCCGGGTCAGATCCTGATGCTCTGGACTTGCACTCCACACTACTAAGCTGGTCAGTTTTCATGGGAAGAAAGGGAGGTCTGTGGTACCCAACTCAAGCCCTCCAGATCAAGGACACCAAAAAAAGGATTTGCATCCACCTAAAATAAAGCTGCAAAGGCTAAGAGACCTGACTTGTTCCAAAAGCACTACCCAATGTATCCTAGGAATCCCTGAGAACCACAGTTGGGAACTTAAGTTTCAGATGAACATGATGTTCTTCTCTTCCTATCTTGGTGACATGACTTAATCTTCCACTAAATTAATCCCATTTCATGTTATAGAACTGTTGTGAAGCTGAACATACCTTCCCATACTTTTCTTCATGACCCATTTCAGAATCAAAATGTGTTTTAAATACTTTACACACCCATTACTTTTTATTATGAACTGCTGCTCATATGGATGGCACTGAGTTTTATGGCAACACATCATTTGATGGAAACACTCTTTTGCTGTTATATCATCCCCTTGGATATGAACTACTCCACTGCACAACACAGCACCACTCCACTGCAAACACAGTTTTGTACCCACGGTTCAATTTTTGGCAAGAAGATCAGGCTTTCTGTTATGGTCTTCTCAATCATTTAAAAAACCCATTATGTTCCCTTAAAAATCACCTTATCCCCTCTTTTATTTTCATCAATTAACAGATTTTTTTTTCATTTTTAAACAGAAAATAAGAAATAGAATTCAACAAAAAGTATCAAGAAGGAGAAACAGACAAATATGAAAGGAGAAAATACTGAGCAAAATTGACATTTTGACACAAATTCTGTTTACTTGGTCTTCATGAGACAAGGTTGGACATGGGAGTATTCCTATGAGAGAGAACAGTCAGAAAGTGTGGTTCAGAGAAGAGGAGAGGGTGGCAGTATCAGCACTGCAGCTCATTTGAAATGCTGAAGCAGAGCTGCCCTTTCTAGGTTAGTACGAACCAGCAGGAAACCTGACTCTGTCAGTGCCAAAACACCATTTTCAATATTCTAACATCTGCCATCTCTGTCTCTTAACAAGCTCTGAGGCTCTTGTTCACAGAACAGAAATCCTATTATCCCAGGCAGCCCCTGCCACTGCCATTTCTGATGGTTTCGCTGTAAGGACACATTTTCTGATTCAACATTTATATGCAAGAACCCTTTACAAGCTCCTTGTGTTTCCCTGCCTATACTAATACACAGACAGCAATGCTGCGACATTTCTCAACAGTTTAATTATCCTTTTCCTGTCATGTTGGACTAAGACAGGGAGGTTTAATCTTAACAAATGTTTCTATTAGTGTAGAGACAGGGAACAATGTTTCTACCAACAATTTTGGTTAATTCCTTCTGCTTTCTGAGGATGAGGCAAATTTTATTGCCCTATGTTCACATTCTTGGCTTTTGTCCTCACAAAAAATGCACCAAATGAAAACCCAAGATTTCATCTGGTACATTTTTTTCAAGTTTAAACTACACATTCTTCATGGGTGTATACAAAACTAACAAATAATAAACATCTACTTGAGCCAGCATTACTGAACACGCAAATTTTAGCATTTCACAGCAGTTACACAAAGAGAAAACAGAAACAGAACAAAACTTCCAATATCCCTTTGAAATCTTTCCGTATTTATTCATCTCAGTAGAGCAGTCGGATTTTTTAGACAAACACAGTACACAGCAGTCAAGGTCCAAAATCCAAAGAACACTTAAGGAAACAGAATATGTGTCAGTCACGTTTCATGTGTGCACTTCTCCACTGGAGTGTTATTTCTCTTCTATGGGGACTTGTTACAACTAACAAATTTTACTCTGTTCAGCTCTTTATTCAGTAGAAGAAATAAGGTTTCATGATCAATGTGTTGATTCTTTCTATGGTTTATTCACAATTTCAAGCAGAGAAAATAAAAATTGCAAACACATTACCTGTAGAAAATTCATTCTCATTTATTCAGACTAATGAGTGGACCATACAAACGTGACCTTCTCCCCTGCCAGTAACAATAGAAGGAAGAACAAAAAAATTACTGGATTAGGCGATTATAGAAAGCTGAGTAACTTTTTAAAGTGAAAAAAATTCCAAACTGGTAGAAAGAAAATTGGTTAGGAAAGGTTCAACAAGATGCCTTCAAGAAAGAGTAGATAAAGAAGAAGCACCAATGTGTAAGACCTGTGGGAAAGCAATTAAGATATTTGTGTTGATAGCCACAATGCCTAGATGCCTGTAAATTATCTAAATCGGCAGTCTACTTTAAAGGAATTGTACTTGCACCTCATTGTGTTTATCTTGCTTTCTTGCTCTGCCATTGCCTTATTGCCAATCTTTCCTTCTTTTTTTTTCTTTTCTTTCTTTCTTTTTTTTNNTTTTTTTTTTTTTTTTTTTTTTTTTTTTTTGGTAGAGCTGGGAAGTATAACTTTAGGCTCCAATCACAAACAATAATATAGATGCAGTTATTAACTCTATTTTTCCCCAATGCTTTCTTGCGCCCTCCGTCTTATTCCCTGTGCAAGTGTGTTTCCTCTTAATTTAAATTCACTCAATGTTATTTTCCTGGCTGTCAGCAGTCTAAAAAGAAAGCCCCATAAACAATACAATACTCTTTTTCAAGTAAAAAAACCCTTATCACATCAAGTTTCCATTAAGTTGACCTGAAGTCATAGTTTGATAACAGCAGCAGAAATATTAAATCTGTAGACATTTAGAATTTAATTTCTCATAAAGCTGTTCAGTGTATTTACCAGCTGCCAAGAAGGTAAACACCCATAAAAGCCTTTCTGGCCAAAGACAGCTACAAGCTTAGAAAAATTGATTTTGTTTTGGCCATAAAACATATTTTTATTCAACATTTCTCTCCCTCTCCCCTAAGAAAGGGATCATTCTTTCCAGAAGTATACAGAAGAGCCTTGAGCTTTTTGCCAAAAGCTGTTTTTCCTTGGGAAGAATGCCTGAGCATCTCAGGGGAAGGTTTTCAGGTTTATTTCAAATGAATTTAAGCCCTTCTGGCTGCTGATACTGGTAGGCTTACGCTCCAAGACGTCCCAGGGAGAAGAGCACACGGTACCACTGTGCTGTGGTTCTCAACCCTCCGGCACATTCAGAACTTCTCGTGTACTGAGACTAGGATTGGGTGAGCTGTCTGGGCTGCAGATCTTGGCCACAGACTCTAAGCTTTTAAATTTGGTAGATACTGAACCTTCCCCACTGAAGGGTTTGCAACAATCTCTAAGGACAGTGCAAATCCATACCTTGGCCACCATACTCCATGTTTCTCTTGCTGCACTTGTCTTTGCACAGACTTTCAGCATGTTTTCATTCATAGCATCAGTGAGAAAGAAAAAGGTATCAAAATGGGAAATTTCCACTGCTTTTCTTCAGAAAACCCTGTCTCCCAAGATCCTAAAAGCACTGTCAGATAGCCATCCTCCATCTTGATGTTCTATTTTTATTCTTCTTGCCTTTAGTCTTCCTCCTCTTCCTTCTCTCTTTCTCTCATCCCTTGCTTCCTTCCCTAAATACTTGTTTTGTTCTACAACTGACCTGGGTGACCAGACTCCTTTTAAAAATCTCACAGATTCACTAAATTATAAGAAATCAAAGTTATTCGTTCCATACACTTTCCTCTGGAATGGCAACGCAATCACTCAGGTCAAGAGAACAAGACAAACAACACCACCTTCTGCTAAAAATTCATTGGGTAGAGTGGCAAAATCTGACTACCCAGGTAAGAGAGGTGTCTCATCTCCACCCACTCAACAACAGGGGGATTAATACTTCACAGATAGTTTATTTCTTGCTCCCGCTCCTCACTCATTGAAAGCACAGCCATATATAACTTGCTATTTGCTGTCTTAATTCCCCTCTTGGTTTTTGACACCACAGATGAGAGGTCTGAGAATCACTTTTACTCCCTGTCATCATACATGCAATGACTTCTTTCCCTTGCTTCCTGTTCAAGACTAAAATTAGAAGGCAATGTTATTTCTTATGACAATGGTGATGCTTTCTCTGTTTTTTTATTCTTAAGTTTGTTTCCATTTAAAAATTAATATTATTTCTTCAAATCAGCATCAGAGATGCAAACGAATTAAAGAAAAGTCAGGTATTCTGAGATATGAGAGTCTAAAATCTCTATTAGCTGCTGCTATTAGTTACTAAAAAAATTTTGGGTAAATTCTCCCATGTCAATTAGGTACCTTCCTTTTTATGAGGTGCTTAATTTTTGTAAACTTAAGTCCCCTCTGCACATTTTATTGGGCTGCTGGGTTAACTGGGTGCAAAAGTTGTTGAGGAGCCTTTGTGCCTATTCTCAATGCTGTTGCTCTCTTTTTTATAACTGCATTTCAAAGTCTCCCCTTGCAAAGCAAGGATGGCAGCAATTCCCTGAACTGCTATTGCTATGTAGAATGTGAACAAGAAAGGAAAAAAAAATGGTGAAAGTGAGGTCAAGTGTTAGGAAAAAAACCCAAGAACATGCAAGGCATTAAAGCCATCATGAATCAGAGGATAAGCCCTTTCCCAGCTTTTAGAGACTACAATGAAACATTAATGATTGGCCATGCAAAAATATTAGACTTGTTGGACCTGGGAGGTGACCCATGAAAACCACACTGACACTCTTGAGTCAAGCAAAGTGTTTGGCTGGCCTTGATGGATTCTTGTTTATCAAATCCCCTATAAGCTTTATGTTCTTTACTGGAGCTGAAAAAAAGCTATTTTAAAATTGCTAAAAGTTTTAAATACCATTTTTCTTCCAAATTAATTACAGTTCAACAGGGGCAGGTTAACTGAGTGTTGGAAAATATCAAAGGATTGATAAAAACAAGCAGCGTCAGAGCTGGGAGGGCACCTGAACTGGTTTTGGAGTAAGATATTTCTGTCTAATAAATCTCAAGTGAAAAATAAAATTTACATCTCCATTCCATGTATAATGGAACTTCCCTTTGGAAAGGGATAGATGTCAATATGCTGTGCTAGACAGTGCTAGATTAGATACCTCTGGATTAAATAGGGCTGGGCACCCACTCTGTCTCCAGAAACACTGAGAATTATTCACCCCAGCAAGGTCAGTGCCAGAATTTCCTATGGTGTCAGTGGGGCCAAAAAAAAGTTCCCAGCAACTCATTTTTAGAAAACTCTAGTCCATATTTCAGCATTTTTTCGTCTTCTTCTTCCGTAGTAATGTAAGATAGGGTTAGTTTGAGGTCCACTAAGGCCTACAGACAATAACAACAACTTTCAAGATAGAAGGATTTTAGTATGTGGAAGTTGTCTTGCTTCATGTGATATGTATAAAAGATATCTAGGGTTTGATCTAGATATATTAGTTGTCAGGGAAGAAGAACATTCACTTTTAGCCTTTCATTCATCTGACTTATTTCAAATGTCTCGTTTCTGTTGAGTTTATATTATGGGCTTGCTGGCTTAGCCAGCAACAAAGCCCCACAGCCACTCTCTCACTGCCCTGACCCCAGCAGGAGGGGGGAGAGAACTGGAATGGTAAAAGTGAGAAAACTCGTGGGTTGAGATAAAGACAGCTTAATGGGATAGAAATAGAAGAAAATGATAATACTGCTAATAATAGTGATGAACTAGAATATTCAAAACAAGGGATGAACCCTGCAATTGCTCACCAGTCTCTGACCAATGCCCAATCAGGTCCCAAGCAGTGGTCCCCAACCAGGTTTCCCCCATGCTTGTACACCAAGAGTGGTGTCATATGACTTTTGGCCCTTTGACCAGTCTGGATCACCTGTCCTGGCTGTGTCCCCTCCCAGCTTCTGGTGCCCCTCCAGCTTTTCACTGGCAGGGCATGAGAAGCTGAGAAGCCCTGGACTTGGTAGAAACACAGCTTAGCAACAATGAAAAACATCAGTGTGTTATGAACTTTATTCTCATTCTAAATCCAAACCACCCTATTTTATCAGCTACTAGGAAGAAAATTAACCATATTCCAACCAGAACCAGTACAGCATGAGAAGCATCTTTCTCCAGTACAACCTCTGGGGCATCAGCTCATACACACAAATCTCCATCTGGTCAAATGAGACCAAATTTCTGTCCTTTTGGAGAATGCTACTTGTTCAAATTAATATCCATAGTACCTTCTGACAATATGCCCGTCTCTAGTGTCCTTACAAAATAACAGGAGAGATGGGATGGAGAAGGAGGAGTTTGGGAAGAAAGTTGTATTTATCTCAGTTTCCTTCTCTCTAAGCTAGTAAAATCCTTAAGCAGCACAGAAGCTTCTACTAGATTTAATTATTGATTGTCAAGGATCCTTGAGACCTTCCTAGGGAGGCCTCTTGATGAGTACAAACTACTGTTCCTCATTATGATCACTGAAAGATTTACAAGATGAACATTTTCTACATGCATCAATTACTAACCCTGCTCTTGCACTTAGAGCCTTGAACCGAACTTAACATCTCCAAAAAATAGTAACACTCTTACCGGCATTATTTATCAGATAAATCTAAAACTTGCTTCTCAGGGCTCAGAAAGGAAAAATACTTACTTCAGGTATCTGATTTTATTCCTTTCACCACCAGCCCAAAGGCTTAGAATTATACTTTTGCATGAACTTATTGCAGTTTGCTTTACTGTGAAGCTACTTGGTGCAGTAGAACCATCCCTCCAGAACCAACTTTTTTCACTAAGCTGACATTGAGTTAAATATCTATCTGTATTAAGAAAATTATCCCTCACTGCATACAGATGTTTCTTTTGCCAAGTACAGATCCTGACATGCAGACAGATCTGCCAGAAAAACACAGATCCAGCCAAGAGAAAGTTGGTTCATTGGTAAGGCTCAGGTCTGCAATAACGGGAAAAGGAAGTTGCCATCCACATCTTTTCTGCAGGAGTTATTATTTTCTGTTGAATTTTCTGAGCTATTTTTAAGCAATCTTCTGCTGCTACTATCCAAAGCAGTGATCTGAGGTGTTTTCAAGCAAGAAGTACCCTTAGGGCACCCCATACATCCCTAGATTACTTGAAGACACCAAACTGAACATCAGCTGTTACTGACACTGGCTCTGATTCTTTCTGCTGACATAGAGTACATTTACTTTTGGAGCATATCCTCCCTCATCTCCATATAATCAAATGTTTACACTGCAGCACAAACAGAAAGTTTTATGTCATGTTACAGAGAATCACAAGTCCCTTTTCTACCTCTGTATGTAATAATGAAGTTTGGGCAACCAGACTGGTTTATTCCTGAACAGAAAATATCCTGATACTTGTGAAAACCCCTACACACATCTAAGAGAAATATCTACCATGTTTTTGTTAGTAATATCCTATATGGGTTAGAAAGTACAGAAAAGATGAACAGTCTGTTTCTCATACCAGATTTTTTTTTTTTTTCACGTTGTTTTTTGCAATATTGATAATGGAGAATGCTTATGGCCTGCCAGCTTTGGTAAGCTGTCATCAAATTTGGCTGTATAAAACCGGAACAGAGTCTACTTCAGCTTTGTGCCAAACTATGAGGTGTCAGGGCACGTCAAATGTGAGTTCAGCTGTACTGAAAGCCTTGTGACCAACCCCCTTTGCTTTTTGCTTCATTCTTCTAAACCAATGTTGTTTTTACCATCTTCCTGAGGTAGATTTAGATCATGATATCTAGCTCTAAACTCTGAACTGATTCACATTTGAGGGTTACATGGTGGGCTTTCAGAACTTGGACTTTTTATGGCAAAAAAAATCATGTGTCGGATGGAATAGGTGCAAAAGGCATCAGATATCATACCATCAGAAGTGAAAAAGCTCAACCAGTGTTACTATCACAGTTTAGTTGCAGGCCTAGCAATATTTATAGGTTTTTAAAATGCTCTAAAAGGCTCCCAGATAACCTTTCAGATTTCTTTCTTTCTTGATTTATTTCAAATGTATACTTTTAGCCTTCTTGCAAACAGGAATCCTTAGTGTTAACACAAAAGACATATAGAAATACTACACAAATGTCCAAAGATCTTTCACTGGCTAAAAGTGATGCTTTTTATCCAATGTCATAAATTCAAATGTGCCACTGTCTTAGGATCAAGAATATAGCATGAAATTATATGGTTCTAGGGAAACAGCCTATCAGCAGTTTTTCACTAGATTCATTAGAAACTGTTTTTACTCACTGAGAAGTAATTCAGATTTGGGGTAGACAGGACTGCATCAACCAAGATCAATTTCAGAGCATTATGACAACTTCTTACTAAAGCTGAAGTCCTAATTTTGTAATTCATTTTATATATCATTTTCAACTGGCTTGTTTCATCACCATTTTTGCATGGGAATTAATTTCTTAAAACAGACCATTTTACTGGTTTGAGCATTTTCTGACTTGGGGCCTAAAACTCAAAACCTTCTGATGTGAAGTTACGTTCTTGCAGAGAAAGGTTCAGCTCTACTGTAAATCTCCCAAATGCATTATTTTCACTGGTGCAGTCTTTTGGGGTAAGGATACAAATTATCTCTTTTTCAGTGCTCTGTCATTCCAAATATGCATAGAGAGCACACAGGCACAATGATCTGTTAAAGCTTCAGAGATGCTTCGCAGAGTGGCTCCTTAAGTACTCCACTGCAATAAGGATAATGCAGCTAACAATCAGAGAGGCTGTATTTGACATTTTGTGACACACAGCACAGCTGCAAGGTGACGTGAGTCTTGTAAAACCTGTCTGTGCTGAGAACAATGTGGGCCTTGGATTTTATTTGCCTTTAACAGGGAAGTGAGCCATGCTATTGGAACATTTCAAGTATGTGAAATGGAAAAAACCCCCAAATTTCAAATTTCTCTTAGAGGCCACCCCCTCTTGATCCAGTTGAAGCCGGTCTTTAGGGTAGGAAGGGAAAGGTTATATTGCGATATTGGAAACAGTTGTCAGTACTCAGAATTGCTTGCAGAAACTTCTGTGCGTTACCCATGCCATCCAACTGAATCTGTTCATCTCAAAGAAAATTTGTGCGCTTAATAGCCCCCGTGTCCTGAGAAAATGTTTCTCTGGTGTCAGGGGAAACAAGGGCGCAGCACCTCCTGCTTTCCTTCAGCCTGTACCTCCTAGACAGTAAAAGGCTCCTTACTCATTCCAGCTTTTCATTGCGAGCAGCCAGACTCATCCTAATCCTCTGTTTCTCATGTTATGCGGTGGACGGTCTGTGAAGCAGCAGACACAGCAGCAGACACAGCAGCAGACATGCTCTGTTTAGTCTGTGGCAGGTCTTCCATGGTCACCCGTGAAAGACCACCTTCATTTCAGCATGACAGGCTGAAAAGTTCTGGCTTGCACTGTATGCCAGGAGGCCAAATGGACCCAGCCTCCTGAGGGGTTTGGCTGTGTGACAATCACAGGTTTTAAGGCAAAGAACCTTGAGTGCAAGCTCAGTGTAGAGTTCTGAACCCTTTGTGCAGCAAATCCAAGGTTGTAGGGCAGGACAAGGGAGAACTGTCAGCACACTGAGCGTGGACCCTGTCACAGAAGCAACCTGCCCAAGTTTACATTTACAAAGGAGCAGTATATTTGGTTGCTAAGGTACTTGAAATAAAGCCAGTCAGTGTTTCCTTCTAGCAGAACCTGGGGCTTTGCATCCCAGAGCTGCTTAGGGGAAGAAAGGGCAGGAGGAAGTATTATGCAGATGAGTTCACCTTTACTCCAACCCCCCAAATAAGTACGATCATTTCTGGCAGAGAGAGAAGGACCTGGAGCAAATCCAACTGGATGATGCACTCCAAATTCCCCTCTGAGTGCCAATTACCACACAAATAAAGCTAAGATAGTTCTAAGGCTGAGACTAACTTAAGGGTAAAAAATAAAACATCACTGAGACATGTATTTCCTAAAACCCGTCATTACACAGTCAAGAAATTATCATCAATAATTTCACTTAATTGCAAACTAATTTCCTCCTCAAGTATAACTTACACACACTTTCAATTATTTTTAATGGTGTGCATAGCTTGAAGAGGTTTGGTTATTCTCTAAGAGAGCTAAGAACCTTTAGGACAAAAGAAAAATAGTAGCACAGATGCTAAATCTCTTAAAAGGAGCAATTTTAAATTAATTTTCAGTCCTAAACTAATTAATAGCTTACATGTAAATTCTAAAAGATGTTCATTCCACCCTGAGAAGATAAGTGCTGTAAATTAAAGAGGATTCATGTTTTTTCAGTGTAATGTGAAAGGTCAAGCTTAATTTTAAATGTAAAATAAAATGCAGGCTGTCCTAAATGGAGGAAGTGCTATCTCTTAATACACAAAAAGAAAAATCTGTATGATTTAAACTGTGGCCTAATGGTTGAGATGTGGATTTAAATCTTTGCCCTTTCTGCCTGCCATCAGCCTGCTTTGATCTTAGGTAGATTGCTCAGCCTGTTTCTTCCCAACTGTACAGCAATGAATTATCATAGTCCAGTTTCATAAATATTAAGAAAATAACTCAATTTAGAGATGCCTGGACTCAAAGTCGAAGCAGACCCAGAAGTATTCAGAACAAAGTGCCCTATTAGGTGCAGCGATCATTAGCATTTGACAGCACCTATAGCTACTTCTAGCAGAGCTTTCTGTTGTTGGTTTGTTTAAGAATTATTCTGTGTGTCAGAGTTTAGTGGCTTTAGACAGGGCAGGCCCCTCCATTCAGACTTAGAGCTTCTTACAGTAAACCATATTCTTCTGGGCCTAGAAAGTTGTTTCCCTGGTTCCTCACCTTGATGTCTGGTCTACCAGAGCCTAGAGCTCTCGGTGGGCACATTTCTAGCTCCTAAAATTCACCTTTAACCTACCTATTGGAATACTTTCACATATACCACAGCAGAGCACCTGGACAGATGTTAGCTGAAAAATCAGGAGACAAAGAACCTGCCCATAAAAACTAGGTGTTCATGATAACGTAGGGAAAGAATTTTATTTAATCATACAATACAGAACAGTGCAACATGTGCAATGGCATGGCAAAGTCATGGTGTGGATGCTGATCATGCTCATGTAGCATGAAAAATAAAAAATTGTCATTGAATTCTAGATATGACATGAACAGCAGCAGGGAGATGCACTATTAGAGCAGAGGTCTCACCTCATCTATTCAGGCTCCATGACTAAGTCTCAGACATCTTCTGATGGGAAATACGCTCAAATGCCAGATGCCTCCTTTATTACCTTCACCAAGAAAAAGATATATTCAAAAGAAAATTGAATATAATAATTTAACTTTCTGTTGAATATGTTTATTGGGTAGAGGGCACCCCTTGTGTTCCTTCCCACATTTTGCACCTAAAATCCCTAACTCCTCTCTGCCTCATGTCTCTGGTATTTTGCAATTTTACAGCTTTATAGCTTTAGCAAAGAATAGGTTCCATTGATTTAGGCACATAGACAGTAATAGTTACTTGAATGATGTTCATTGTTATCCCATTCCATCCCTATGGTTACAATAAACTATTAGTTTACATTAAATAATGTAACTAGATTCACTGTCACTCTAAGAATTAAATGATAGGTCTACGTAGATTAATTTCTAGCAGTTACAATGATTTCCCCAATTAAATTATTCATTTCAGCATTCATCTAAATTGATTTCTTTGGGGAAAAAAGATAGGAAGGGATGTGCATGTGCTAAAACTTTCCTTGGCATAAAATGATACAGTCAGTTGGATATTGTCTATAGGCTAGCAGAATATATGAAAGCACTTAAAACACTTCCTATAGGCAATCTCTGTACAACCTTTCTCCTTCAGTGAATGTTCATATCTGAATGTACAATTCTTGTAGCAATGCAAAAAGTCCTGCATCATGTAAAGATTTTTTTCTGTTATCGTTATGTTAACGCAAAGCTCCTCCGTAGTCAGAATCATGTTTACAGATCTGAGGACAGGTGGCACATCCTGAGCAATCTGTAAAGATTAAAATTTGGTGACATCTTTATGACTCAGAGGATTTTCTACAACATTTTGTGTAAGGCAGCAAATAAGTTGTCATTTTATCTGTGTAATTCCCGTGGCTCTTTTTTTTTTCTTTTGTTTCTTTTAAACAGCAGTGGCTAGCTGTTTACGCTGCCTTTGCTCTCCCACCTTGACTGCAAGATTTCAAGGGAATTTTTGTGACATCATTCCTCCGTTTTAAAGGCAGTGGCCAAAGTACAGAAAAATAATTGAAATGTCCATGTTCAGTATGGGAAAAAGCAGGAGTAGTTCCAATTGCTCAAATCAAAGATTAGTCCAACCCAGTGTGGTATCTTTAAGAAAAGCACAGCATGATCCTTACTCATCTGTGCAATCTTATCTCCTAAAACCAACTTATACTGTCATCCTGAGACAAAGACTCAGGTCCTCATGCTCATGGACACTGGATATGGCTTACATCTCTCTGAACCAATTTATTCTTAAGCTGTTCTTTAAGGAATTCTACAGGTTAACTATATGCTGTGCAGAAAAAGCTGTTCCCTTTCCTTCATCTTAAACTTACCATATGTAACAATGTCATCGAAGACTTTTAGCCTTTCCCTTCTTTTTAAAAGTATGAACAACTTTTCCCATCTTCTGTCTCCCCATCATGGAGTCATGGAATGGTTTGGGTTGGCAGGGACTGTTAATACCATCTAGGTCCAACCTCTTTTTCATAAGTTCCCCTTGCAGTGCTGGGAAACCACAAAGTGGTCCCCCAGAGCCTTCCCTTCTCTGTGCTGAACAACCCCAACTCTCTCTCAGCCTGTCTTTGTCAGAGATGTGCTCCAGCCTTCTCATCATTTCCATGGCCTCTTCTGGACCTGCTCTAACAGGACACAACTTTCTCACGCTGGAGGCTGCAGAGCAGGACACAGTACTCCAGGTGGGATCTCAAAAGGGCAGAGTGAGAGAGGGAGAATCACCTCCCTCAACCCGCTGGCCGCAGCTCTCGTGGCCACACATCAGCTGTCATGTCACACAGTAGCATTAGATCACCTCTTCTAAAAGGAAAATCAACACCAAAAGACTCTATAGAAATGTTATTGCTTATCATAGTCATGTCATTTCACAGAAACAGATGGGAGCAGTATATTCAGATTAGTCACCAGAAAAGGTTGTGATGAATTTTAGAAGTAGCAGGCAAAATTAGGTGGAGGTGGGATGAACCGGCAGAACAGTTCAATAAAGGACTGTTGAAGGGAGATGAAACCAGAAGGAATAACACACAGTGAGGGCATAAACACCGTGAGAATATCAAAAGATATTCTCATTCTATATCCCAAGACTGTGAAACAGAAATGGTACAGAAAATTACAGTGAAATTATTTAATGCATTGAGATAATATGAAGATTGTATTCTCAGAGGGAATCCCATTCAATTCTAATTATCTACTGGGATGAGGGAAAAAAAGAAATAAGAGAGAGCGATGGAAGAGGTTCTGAAAAGAGGGATTAAATCAGCTGAAATACCACCAAAGAAGGTCATATGGGGTCTCTTTCACATGGAAGAACTAAAGTAACAAGAGAAGAGAGGTAGAAGCATAAGAGGTTGTTGCCCATGAATGTTTCAGAGAAGGTGAATTGCACTTCTCTTTGCTCTTTATTAAGAGGACATATTCAGTGAACTAGAAATGTAATAAACAGCGCAATTAAGGAGCAGATCCCTTCTCCTTTTTTTAGAAAAAAAGAATTACTTGTATTTCTTCAAAACCTATGCACTACAAACCCACAAAATTACCATCAATGCATTGTTTAATGATTGCTTTTATAAATCGTTCTATGTGCCAAGAAAAGGCCACCCTCACCAAACACTAACTGCTCTTGGAAGAACTAATTCAGACAAAAAACCTTGCACTTATGTAGGGCTGGTAGTAGTAAGTTGTTCAGGCATTTTTTGTGACACTGATTCCAAATTACTGTGTTCAATAAAGGACAATCTCAATTAACTCAGTCAACAACAATTAAAGCTCAGTTTTCAGTCCTGCCCTTGATAACTCTATGACTGCATCTAAAATCTCAAGTGCAACTTATTTCTTCTTCAGTTAAGCAGATATCAAAAACAAAAAAAAAAGGAGGCCACTTTTGCAAATTTGCTTACACATGAGCAGACTAAAAATTCTAGTTTGTCTGTGGAAAGAACAATTTGTTTATTATTTTATCCAGCTTGAGTTCAGACTATGAATTTATTAAGTTTTTCAGTAGTGAGGCTTTCCAAAATCATAATGTTTTACTTCTCTGAAGAAACACAAGCAACTTGTGACCACTTGAATTGAATTCAAAATGTTTCTCTGGATCAAATTATACAGTAACAGGGTGTTTTGACTACACTTCCTCTGTATGGCAATTTTCTTGTTATTAATGCTTGTTTTTTATATATATATCTCCAAGCAAGAAATGCACATGGGGGATCTAGAGACTAACCTCAAAACCAGTCTTTTTTTTATTTCTAACCCCAAGTCCTAATAACAATAACTATTAGGATTTCTTTCCAGCTGCGGTGAGAGAATTTCCTTCCAATTAATGTGTGCTGTGCCCCATTGGATTACAGTTATGCACATTTCTGAACAAGCACACTTTTGAGTTCTTTCCTGTTTGTATTGGTGCACAATGAGACAAGCTCCTAGAAAACAAAACTGAATCACTTTATTTTTGCAAATGCACAGAACTTTCCCATTCAGGTAGTACTTCAAGGGACTTCTTGAAGCTCTTAAGCTGAAATTTTTAATGGTAAGAAAACAAAACCTGGTAAATAAATTCTCTCTCAGAGGTGATACTGTCCCATATATTCAAGAGGCACACGCATAGTAGCGGAAAAGCAGCTATACCTTTTCCATGAGCTGAAAATGTGACATCTAGAATACAGAAAATGAGGTGTATCAGGTAAGAAAATGGTAGAAACATGGGCAAAAAGGTGCAGCTGTACACAGTTATTCTAATGTTTTACACTACTGTTGAACAGTCTGTGGAAATGATCTCAGCATCACGATTTTGCAACTGAACTAGCTGATATCCGGGAGTAGGTGGACACAAAATTATACCGAGATTGCCTCATGGCCCATCACTAATTAGGATTTCTAAGCATGGTATTGCCTTATGATAGTGGGAGGAAAACACTTTCTTCTAAAGAACATCTAGTGTCTATAAAGAACTCACGTATCAGTTTTAGTTATTCAGTGATTTTTTTTTCTAAGCATCATGCACATCAGAAAATTAAAATGAAATTCCCCTGTTTCTTCGTAGTAGTCTAAATTCTGCCTGTGGTTTTGTATCCACATACTGGATGCTTGCATTGAAATATGAGATTTACACTGGGTTTTGTGAGTGTTGTTTAATTAGTTTTGTTTCCATGAGGCCGTAAGTATCATGAGATGCAGTTAATGGGCAAGGAAAATATTCATAGAACAAGTGAGGTCACTTCTGTAAATGTTTGCACAGCTTTTCCAATACAGGAACTGACACTGTCAGATGGCCTATGCTGAAGATGTGTTGTCTCAAACCCTTTCAAGAAAAACGGTGCAACTCTCTTCCATTGGTATAACTTTTTCCAGATGGTAATTCACTGAGGTGGAAGGAGAAAACTGCATGGAGAACTACACAGGCATTTTAATCTTTGTTCTTCTTTGTGTCAGAAGGAAAAGCAGGTCTGTGGTCTTGCACCAAAACAGACACCAAAATAAACAAGTACAGTCATGATAAGGGTCAAAAATCCTGGAGGCCTGAAGAGATATGAGGACTGGGGGAACGCAGAGACAGCTACTTCTTCATCAGTTTAAAAGAAGTTATATAATGCTAAATGGCAGAAGGAAATGAAAAGGCTTATTACATGTATCCCCTCACCATGACAGTCTCTGCCATTGGGCAGGAGAACTGCAGAGATTGCAGGTGGCCAAAAGGCAGGGGGAGTGATGAGTTTTTACAAACCAACTTTAGCACAGCAGTCCTTGGGGGGAGTAGGAGGATGTGTAGGCAAGCAATATAAGGGCCACACATGCACAAACCAACCAAACGTCACATGAAGGCACAAAAATACAAGCTGAACTCATCACCACCTGATCTTAGATAAGCTAAACTCTCTTAATAGAGGTGGCTCAAAAATGATAATGTTTCAGTGGATTTTTGTTTATTGACACCATCTGATATCCTATGATATTGCTATGGTAACTGGAAAAAACACCCTGCTACTGACATTTTGTGTTAAATGACTGCAGTTAATGAGGAGCCTGTGTTAAAGGTCACATTCTCAGGGAAAAAAACCCTTTGAAAAATGCCTGATGACACTCTCCCTCAGAGATGTCTGGTGCAGCCAGACTGCCACAAACTGTTATGGACATCTTCTGAAAGGAGAGAAAAAAAAAAAAAAAAAAAGAGAAGGAGTGTCTCACAATAAGAGCTAGTGGGTTCTCTAAGAATTATAGCTGTCACAATCCAAGTGACTTGTACAGCTTTCATGCCACTAAAACCACTTTGAAAAAATAATAATTGCTTCTCCATGTACAGAACAGAAATTTCTTTCCAGTGACAGTCTGAACCCCCAATTAGTTTGAAAATTGAAGCAGTCATTTCAGAAAGCTGCCACATGGCATCTGATGAACCAAGATGGCTTGAGTGTCGTTTGCTGTTGACTTTTGCAGGCAGAATTCCAGTCTTAGCAACAGGACATTTGCATCAAAGACAGGCACAGAAAAATTGATCTCATGGAGAAGTCTGAATCAGGAAAAGAAGTGGGGAATATAGAGCTATAACTTCCAGGAAACATACTACATTTGGGTGAAATACTTATTTTCTTGGACAGCCAATATAAGTATACTGTAAAAAAACCACAAAACCTCCCAAAATTACAATTCATCTGAGAAATAATGCTATAAAGTGCAAATAATTTTGCATTATCTTACAATATATAAATAAATAAATAAATAAATAAATAAATGAATCAGTATTTCAAGTGAAAACTGTTTTGCAAAATCTGGAAACTTTTCAGACAAACTTAATCCAGTGCCTTGACCAAAATAAGGGACATACATTTGGTGTCAGTTGTCCCCTTCTTTCATATGTCTTCTGTCCATATGAACTATTTCCCATCAAGCTGGATTACCCTTCCTTTATATTGGATCTTCCAAGGATGCTGAGATGAAAGGGCAGCCAGACGTCATGGAAATGTTCACAAGACAAAAGTCTAAATAAATACTAGGGGGAAAAAAATGTAAAGGTATCTAACTGCAGCCTGAGCTGTTGAAAGTAATATAAATAATCTTGAGCCATTTGCAGTGCTTTCAGTCTATTTTTGCTGACATTTCCTGTTGTCTTTCAAGGAACTTTTCACCACAGATGGGCAGTGAGTGAGTTAACAGTGCAGAAAATCTTGTGGAGGGGGTGTGGAGCAGTGCAGTGTGGGAGGGAACATTAATCCCAGGAATGCTCTGTACAGGAAGACACGTGAGCTGGTAAGGACCACAGAGCCAGGTTTTCAAAAGATGAGTGCTACATTCTGTACAGCTCTCAGGTAGGAGGCCTGAAGTGGAGACACAAAGTCAGTCACACATCAAACCCTGGCAGAGACTTGTCCCAAGCCCACTTGTGCCTACTGCAGCTGTGATCTTCAACCTTTTGCACTTCACAGGCTTTCTCCAGTGGAAATGTAAATCACTGCAGAGAATGTCTGCCTATAATGGGCTTGCTTTACTGAATTACCTTTCAAATACTCCTGTGCAGCACTGCTTAGGCCCTCAGCACTTTCTAGATCAAAACTGACACAGTTTGTTGTGGGTACAGCAAGCTCTCCATCCACATTCACCACTTATACCTTCTTCATTATCGTATGGTTTGAAGCTCTGACAGGGACACTCCTCTTCTAACAGAGCTCCTTTCTGACAGACAGGCTGTAAATGTTACCTTTCCTCTCTATTTTTGGCTTTTTTTTTTTTTTTTATAAATTCATCTCTCAGATGAGTTTAAATGCCATAGTTGGTTTGCTGTCCATCTCTAGTGCAACCAGTGGGCTCAGTAAAACCTGAGTGGAGTGTACAGAACACATGAAGTCATCACTCAGCACACCTCAAACCTGTTTATAGCTGCCCCTGCAGGACATCAGCTCTGAAGAAAGCACACACAGCCCAGATGAAAGAGATAGTTGTGCTGTCTTGCATCCTAGGTCATTTTGTACTTAGCACCACCACACCAGATGATAAAGACCACTGTCCCCCAGACCAGCATCACCAGGAGGATGAATGCTCATTTCCCTCTTCCTGCCCTGGCTCTGCAGGTGGGAAGTACATTAACAAGCAGTGCAGATACTTATCCAAAGCCTAACACAGAAAGAAAAACCTGATCTTCCCAGCCTCCCACAGCACTCTGTATATCTTCATGGGCCAGATGGCAAATGCCTTTTACTATCCCCAATGGAGCCACATTTCCAGCAGCACTCAATACCTGTTAAGACACATGAAAAAGAAACCTATTTTTTATCTGCTTTGTACCCAGGCTTTGTACCCACTTATTTTGTCACTATGCCCTTAAACATCTGGATTAAAAATATTAATATTCAGCTTTAATCAAATGTTAGATTAATTGTCAAAGTTTTCAGACACTAATTCTGCAATTTATCACTCTCTCTGAAACAGGGGCCTGTATAATTATATTATTGGATTAGCAGTACTAAGACAACATCACTTTGTAGAAGGTTTTCCTTCAAATTTTGTGACAGACATCTACTATGGTATGCTAAGGAAAAAAATAAATTAGTTTTAGGCTTTGATTTTGTTGTGCCAGGTTACAGCCAATTGGGAGAGGCACAAGTCTTTGCAGATGAGATCTTTAATTTCTGATTCAAAAGTATAAGAATTTTCTTTCGTAACCAAAAAGAAAACAGAGGAAAATCAGATAAAATACCAGTTTTCATTAGTAATTCCAAATAAAACCTTCCTGCAATATCAAGTCAATAAATAAAGTTGCTGCTATGCTCAGAAGAATCATCACCAAATGCACTTGCAGGCCCTTTATGAGGGTGTTTGGACATTTCCATAGAAAGCCCTACATCTGGGCCCTTGACAAAGCAATGACTGTATTAGCAGTCAGCCGTAAAATACACTCTGAAGAGACCCAGAGTTCAGCCTGAAAGGTTTGGCAGTAGCAATATCCAGTAGACTAGTAGTCATTAGTTCCAGATGATCTACTCTTCTGGACATAGCAGAGGTTCATTTCAAACTATTTTAATTCAAGAGGTCTCCTCATAATGAAAATCAAAAGCCTGAGGTGAGAGCCATAGATTTTATGACTTAATTCTTCAGTTTTTATGGTGTCACAGCCATGTCAACATCACAACTCTGTTAATACTTTATGTTTCATTGAAGAATTATTATGAAGGACCCTTCTAGGCTGCAAGTGGCTGCCACCTATAGACTCTTTGCCACGTCTTGCATGCACAGAAATGAAAATGTCACTTCGACATCCCCAGAGGATTCCCAGAGCTCTAGTGCACAAGACTTTGGATTTGTCTAACAAACAGAAAATAAAGAGCAGATTTGAAAACACTGACGAAGGCATAACACTGCCTGCATGAAAATTAAATAACTTGTTAAAAATACCAAATTATTTATATTCTAGAATACAACACTTGGAACAATGCAGAGCTTGCTCCTCATGCCAGAAGGGCAATTGTTAATTTGTCACTGGTTCTATTACTAATATAAGCAGAATGCCTTTAGAGTCCTCCTAAATTCTTACAATTTTACATTACATTTTCTTTAATTTAGAAGCATTTGTCAGACTCCAGAGAATTAAATTCAGACCCAGCAAACAGACTAATTTTTGCCAGTTAACATGCCAGCCTCGTGTTGTTACCTCAATTTTCTTTGCTTTACATACAGTGTAAAGCAAAGAACTACTATTTGCTTTACATACAGTGAAAATGTACACTACTAACTCTGCAAATCCTGCCATAGTGGAACCCAAGTTCTGTAAACAAGCAACACAACTGATTACTAACAGCACAGGAGAATTAATTAATAAGCAGGTCTTTTTGAAAACATCTTGCATTACCCTTTTTTAACTAACATGGCATATTTGTGCACAATCTCTTATTTGAAGACGCTTATTAGGGAGAAGACGTGTTTTAATGAAATCCTTTAAAGAGATAGAAGATAAATACAAATTCCCAAGAAGCTCTTTGTTTAATTTAAAAGAATACTTTTAAGTAGAATAAAATACAAGCATTGCATGAAATGACCAACTACACTGAAAGATACTCTAAATTTAGATGTGAGCTAATGCTGTGATTGTCTAAAAAGCTGTTGTACAGACAAACTATTTATTATAAAATCATTGCACAATGTCAAGTTATGTTTGCATTACCTGGCAGCTAGGAGAGAAAATTAACTGTGTTATTATTTATTCTCCAGACGTCACAATGTTATTAACCTTCTTGAAACTAAGAACATAGGTCTGTTTCAAGTAAAAGCACATGTGACAAGTTTTCTTAGTGGTTCAACTGAGCAAATGGTTCAAAGAAACAACATTTTTAGTGTAGACTCTCAGTTTCTGCTGCAAAGTGAATTGAGTTGAAATAGAAGCACCTGCTACACATCTGTAACCCCAGGTATCTATAAAATCCTAGTTTCCCTTAGCACACGAGAACATGTACCTGTTTCTTAAACTACATGCTATTCTGACTGACAATAAAGACCTTTTTTAAGAACCAGCTCTGAAAATCAAGGAGGCCAAAAATCATTTCAGATAGACTGACTGGAAAAGAACATTGCTCCTTTCCAGAACCTTATTTACTTTCTACAAGCTTCAGGAAAGGAGGAGGATTTTGGTGATATTAGACCCTCTTCTTTTATTCAAGACATTTCTTCTCTGAAAATTCCACTGTATGTGGATCACAGAAAAACAAGCATCCCTGCAATTACTACATGAAAACAGAATGTGGCTCTTGTTCCCCACTTAGCCAATATGGAGAAATCCACAATCACATTTGGAGTCTGGGTGATGAGAGGAACAGAACGATAAAGTTTTCCATTTTCCTTTCCCTCAGAAGACTCTTCCACCCACAAAGTGAAGACTAAATGAAGGACAAAAACTCCTAGTTAAATGAATTCAAGAGAATCCACTAAAATCTTGAAATGCCTTTAGGAATTAAGCTCAAAATATTCCAGAAAGCAATGCAGCATCTTCATATATTAGCAGGAGTAAGTTAGTGCTAAATTATTTTAAAATGTATTTAGCTTCCCTTGTTTCATCAACAAATGTTATTAAATTTTAATGAGTAAAAATGATGCAATAAAACTAATGAAGTCAGTTTTACCAGCAAAATGCAATGAAGAACGGTACCTTTCATTTTAAATGAAGTATTTGTTCAGTACAGTTTGTTTTATAATTTAATAAAAGGAAGATTATTGGTTTTCTTAGTTCGGGCAAAAGGTTCCAATTTAAAGTGAAGTCTACTAGTAGAAGAAGAACATTTAAAGAAAAGGATATTGTTAGGGACACTGTCAAAGACTTTACAGAAGTCCAAATAAAAGACATATGTAACACTTTCTTGTCCACTGATGAAATTACTCCATCACAGAAGGCCACTATGTTGGTCAGGTAGGATTTGCATCACCTCCCTCTCCTCCATGTGCCTTAGCGCAGCTTCCAAGAGGATCTGTTCCATGATTTTCCCAGGTACAGAGGTGAGGCTGACAGGTTGGTATTTCCCAGGGTCCTCCTTTCTACTCATTTTTAAGATGAGTACAAAGTTTCCCTTTTCCGAGTCACCTGGGACTTCACCTGGCTGCCACAGCTTTTCAAATATCATGGAGAGTGGTTTGGCAATTACATCAGCCAATTCCTCAGGACTCTGGTTGGATCTGTTCTGTTCTCATAGACTTATGTACCTTCAGGTTCCCCAGATGGTCACGAACCTGATCTTTGCTTATTGTAGGAATCACTTTGTTACCCCAATCACCATCCTGCCATCCATCATTGTCTCTCAGAAAAAAACAAACCAAGAAACAATTACAAAATAGTGGCAGGACATTAAGCTATCTCTGGTACAGAAATGGACTATCCCTCTCTAAATTATGGCAGCCTTGGAATCAGAGTGAGTGACAATCTGTAGCACAAACTCCTGGCTATGGGACTTGATATCAAGTGGCACCATGGCCTTATAGACCCTCCCTGTACTCTCATCAGTGTTAGGAAGCAGCTGCCTTTTAAGTTATGAATGTGACATGAAATGTTGTAAGACATGATGAAATTATTTTCTCCTTGGACAGTGGTGTTTAAGTTAGATGTTTAAAATGTCAGAACTTAAAAGGTTCATGCTGAAAGCCAGTGATGCTTCTGTATAATTTATCTTTCTTTCCCCTGTCAGAGGGTTATACTCTGCACCTAAAGGTGAAGATGCTCAAATCAAGTATTGCTACAGAAAAAGCCGAACCCATAATTTGATTCTGGGGACAAATATGTAATGAAAATCTCTTGTTTTCTGTCATTTTTCTTTGCTGTACAATTGTGTTTATTATCAAGATTTGGACAAACTTGAAGATGGACGATGGATTTTCCTTCTTTTAGAAATTTCTTTCAAACATTTCAGGTTTTAGAAGCAATTGTCAAAAGCTGAAGGCATTGATACTTTTTGAAGGGGGAATATATTTCAATATAGAAGTACTACTATTTTTATGTCCAGGTCTGCCTTGTGGGTTAGGGGAATGTTGTCTGATTTACTCTGGGCAGTGTGCAGAAGAAACAACAAACTTCTCAGGAGGTTCAAAAACAAACTTTTGCTTGCACACTTGAGAACATTAAGGTTGAATAAAGGCACTAGGCAAGTTTGAAAATGTTGCCATTTTGGTTGGGAATGCAACAGCATAAAAGCATAAAAATAACACAGGAAAATGTGTAAGGGAAAAGAAAGAAGGAGAAACAAAGGATAAGAGTAGAAAAGTATACAGTGACCACCCACGGATGCCTTGGCAAGATTTGATGGTTGCAATTTCGATGTCTATTGGTCAAAGTGATGGCCACAGCCTTGATCCACCAGGGGTGAGGGAAGCCCACAAAACACTGAGTTCAATGGGTTAATATACTCTCAGGTTCAGGTGGGAGTGCCCAGGTACCTCCCCTGGGGCTGGGAGTTGCTGTATGGAAACTCCCTTCACTTCTCTACTGTCTCCCTCTAGCACCCTACAGATTTTCCTCCAGTCCCTGACTGGAGCTTGGCAGTTTTGGACACATAAATACAAAGTGACTATCAACACACACAGAGATAGTAGACATACACATATAAATAAAATTTCACAGAAACATGTAAATTAAATTCATATCTATCACATCTAAAGAAAGATAAAATAGCAGTTCCATATGTCTAATACATATTTAATTACAGGATCCTAATTATGTACACTTTAACACACAATTGCTAGTAATTCTATAGTAATTCTATAGGTTAGTTACAAGCCAGCTTCTAATCCATCTGTGCATTTCCCCAATAAACTCTTTTCACATTTCCCTTCTCTACCCCCACTCCCTCCCCTGTGCCCTTTTAGTTTTAGACCATAATGATCCTCCTGGGACTATGACAATAAATGGCCTTGTCAAGACTTCCACAGTTTACCAGTTTTGTCCTGCTTTGCCAGAATTACTGACTCTCTCTCTCAACTGGAGATTTGCACGAACACAGTAATCAAGTGTGCACACAACTGTGATAAAGCTGAAAATGTACCCAAAGGATTTGGAGCAACTCAGGTTGCAACAGTATTGGAACAGCTCTACAGCCACAGAGCTGTGCACACCACTGCTTTTCTCCTCCCTCTGCAAAAACCTTCAGTGTTTAAATTGCATATGTAAGTGATGTGTTCCCTTACACTGTCTCAGCAATTAATTTTGTTATGATTTGTTTTTTTTCTTAGCTGAAGAACTCTGCTCAATTGGATAAAAGTACAAGAAGCACCCAAGAGCATCCCTGGCTGTAAAGGTCAGTTTGCTGCATTTCTCATTTCCCCCAGATGCAGGCTGACTGCTTTTGTGAAAGAAAAAATTCAAAGACACAAAGCAAACCGAGATAGCAGGAGAAGCAAAAGCAGGATTGCAACAGTGACCTGAATATTACAGCTCCACTGCTCCCAGCATACAGAGAGAAACATGTCCATACATTTGGCCATCATGCATGCTTCTCTTCTGTGTCTTACCATCCACTTCTGTACTTTCCACTTCCAATCTCCACACCTTAATACTCCTCTTTTCTCTGCTGATACATGATCTGGTCAACCCCTTTCCCATCTTATGAATGTATATCCAAATGCCAGTTCTGTACCTGCCATGTTATAACCACTTCCTCAAGAGAAAGAAAAACATCTTTGATGGGGCCAACAGCAGATGACTGGAAAAGCTTAAGAACAAGGCAAGTCTGTAGTAATACTTTCTCAAGTAACACCCCTCACTTTCAGAAATTTGCAGCTGAGAGATTTCCTAGTCTTTCCCTGTTCCACTCACCTCAAATCTCTCCTCTCACCTCAATTAATTTCTCTTACACCATGACCTCTCTACACCAGTTGCTGAAAGAGTCATCTGCTATGCAGACCTTTCACAACCTCCTCATGCATAATTCCCTCCTTGCAATTGGGTCTTCAGGCCCCATCACCTTTCCGTGGCAGGGTCCTGATTTGATTTTCTCTCCTTTTTACTGTTACTAGGCTCTCTGCGTGCCCGCTCAGCTCTTTTTTTTCCTTATCATTCCTTGCCTATTCTGGATGAGCAGATACAACTTTGGGATTAAGTCTTTCACTTTTCCCTTCATGGCACATAACAACAGATACTGTCCAAATTCAGCATGGGGATGGACATCAGGGACATGGATGTGTGCGTTCAAGCAATGCCCTCATCTACCGGAGGGTATCTTCATGTGGCACTTCAGAGAACATCTCAAACTATGCCCTGTAGTAGAGCAAGTAAAGTCTCATGGGATCGTTTTCCTTGAGAGAGCTCCAAAAGGTGTTGAGTTAGGAAGTTTGGGACCAAACAAATTGTAAGCTGAAGTAAATCCCATGGGATATGTGTAATGGGGATGTGAAAGCCTTCCGGGTTTTTTGTTTCAGTTGCTGAGGATCTGGCCCTGAGATCACACCTGTGACAGGTTTGTCCAGGAAGATACCCTGACCCTACTCCTTGTTCCCTTCCCCTGAGCAGTCGTTCGCTATGGCATAAATGGAACAGAGGTAAGGACAACTGAGAACCATGCTCAAATGCAGCAGGAGAAGCAAAAAGCTTGCACACAGAGAGCCAAGAATAGGGTTGCTGAAAGACAAAATGTCTGAGTGAAGCTATGTGGGATTCCCTTCTGGTAATCTTCATGGTATTGTCTGAAAAGTCACCCATGTAGCAAAAAAAAAACCTCAGGTATATGTGTCAGATGTGTTTCCTGGTCCCACAGCATGTCACAGGCCTGATATGCCCTGTGGCAGGAAGAGCATTTCTTTCCTCCTGGCCTCTTCACAGAAACAGAAATTCGACATTTTTCAGCAAAATAAGCTTTGTTATGCGGGCTCTGTCTGGAACTGCAGCAGCAACAGCCTGACCAGTTTTACAGGAATGAGAGCCAGAAGTTACCACAGGGATACACAACAAGGCCAGTGCAGGGGGCTGAGCTGCCCAAAGCAGGGCAATGAGCTAAGCCACTGACCTAAGCCACAGAAACCTTAAGGGTGGACCCATATGGAACCATGAGAATACAAAACCACAGAGCATTCTGAACTTTCTTTTTGCCAAATAACCATCTAAATCCTCCTGTGAACAGCACACAACTCCCCCGCCCCAAGGAATATCTTGATTCAAAGCAATTTTATATATTTTATCCCCCTCAAGGCAAAGAATGTTATTTAAGGAGCACTTTTTCCTTCTCCATATTTTCATTGGTTTGTATCTGGCAAGTTGTCTTGAAAAGAAGGTTATTTATTTAGGAACTTAACTTCAAATCAGTGTGTGAGATGCGCCCTAGTCTTTTCTCCACTTCTGTGAGCAGAATCATCTATGAATAGATCATCTCACAGCCTACACTGTTGGTAGCACTGTCATCACACCCCACTTCCAGCAGACTGTATCTCAGCTGGAAATATCTGGAAAAGAGATAGGTGGAAGTGGAAGGCAGTGCACACAAGAAATACTCATGCTGTGTTTATATCCTCCCAGCTCTGCCTCTCTATAAATGGCAGTATGAGACACTTAAATCTTTGTGCAGCAAACAAATCATCTTAATTGAACATGGTTTTCGTTTCAAAACAAGCTGTAGAGCTTAAGGCTGAAGTCCCCCAGAGAAAATGGCCCTGTGATTTATATCAGTGCTGTGAGAACTAGAAGCTATTTACAAGGTTGCACATGGATAATGCATGGTGAGAGCAACACAGTTGGAAGTCAACGAAAGAAAGTAAATGAAGTCCCCTTAACAATTGTACATATAGAGGAAAGTGTTTAAGTTTGTTACCTATACTGGTAATGCTGCAGAACCACCTCAAACCAGCAAGTATTTCAAGTCCTGGGACAACTCTGATGCCACCAATTCCATAAAAAGCCCTGCCTATCCCAAAAGGTGTTAAAACCCATGAATATGCAAGGCAACATGGTAGCACATGGAATGGTGTCTAAACTCTGTACCATGCAGCGTGAAGCTGACTGAGCTGTATCTCGGATACAAAGTCCAATCCAGTTCAAAGGACACCAGCAGAAATTGCCTTATGGGAATCTGCTTAAAAACCCAGTCAAATAGCAACACAGACAGGGAGGATTTCCTGTAGCACTACAAAAGGACTCCTGATTCAAGCATAGTTTCAGCATTACTATGATGGACTACATTTTTCAATACACAATAAATTTACCCTGAAAAAACCTCAAGTGTCAGACATTTTGGCTGTAAGTACGAGCACTAAAGCAAAATTAAATGTATGAACTAAATAGATCTAGGAATAGTAATAGACTATGAAGGCTTTCATCTGTGGGTGTTTAGTTGAAATTCAGATAGCGTTATTAGCGTTATTAGGGTTATTTTTTCCTTTGGGAAAAAACCTCCAAACCACTAAAAAAACCCCAAAAGCTCACTATAAACCCCAACTTTTATAAGCCAGAATAAGCGCTCTGAACCATCATTGTTTTGCTCACATTTTACAGCTATGTAGCTTCCATTAAATTAGTGGTACTCTGTCACTCTTCAGCCAAGGTGACTGAAATGTCAATTCAGATTTAGGAAATCTAATAAAAACATATTACTAGGCCTCCCAATAATCCACTGCATCATTTTTCCTGTCCTGTCACATTGCAGAGCAATATGAACACAGTGTATTCACATGAAGCTAACAATCTAGCTCATTATCTACAACTTCCTCCTCAAGTCATTTAGAGGAATTATGAGGAAAAATAATTGGGTTTTTTTGGTTTGGTTTTGAGTGTGCGTGTGTATGTGTTGTTGTTTTTTTTTTAATCCACGAAGCTGAGGGGTATTTTTTGTAAATAGAGTCACAATTAAGTTATTTTAAATCAGAACACATTTGTAAAGTTATACTGTGCCTATAGTACAAAATACAAAGCTATCTTTCCTTTAGGGAAAGGATTAGGTTTGAGTAAAATTACACTTACACTCTTTATAAGTTTTATACATTCTGTTCAATCACTCTACATGAGCACTCAGCCAGTCATGACACTTACACACACCTACCTTATGCAGTATTTCTAAATTGCAAATCTTCTTGCTTATCAAGAGGTGCCAGGAGTGAGCACAAACCACCGAGCTTGCCAATTGCTCCAGTTATGCTGGAAACTGTTTAGCAGGGCTGTTGACATGGTAAGCAAAACATTCCCCGTCTCAGAGTAGCAGAGAAGGTGTTTCTTGCTGAGCTATAGGTTTTGCCATGGATCCCAGAAGATGACCATTGAAATCAAACATCCCTTTTCAAGCAAACTTTTCAGTGAGGTCACTTAAGCAGTCTTATGAACCAACATCATTTGATATTACAATATTACAAGGCCAGACACAACCTGGTCTGATGATTATAGAGAAGAAGAGCAGTGAAACGACATCAATACATAGATATCGCTTTAGTACAAAAATGTGTATTTGGGAAAAAGCACAAAACACTTTTGCTCCTCTATGCTCTCAACAGGAACATGGTTGACAAGTAAACGGTGGAGAATGAGGTTATTCTCACCATCATCAAACACAGCTACAGACATTTGAAGAACTGACCACTGCTTTTTCCAGAATTGGAAATTCCATGCAGTCATTCCAGTGAAAGAAGAGAAGCCATTCTATTTTTCAGCATGGAACGAATATGTAAGCAGTGTAGCTGGGAGGAACTACTGCTCATATTCCATCCCAGATTACCAGACATAGCAATCTGGGGCATTTTTCTTCCAGTTTCCTTCATCTTAAGATGTATTGGAAAGGGTCTGGGTTTTCAAAAAAATTCTTAGAGTCAACACACAGAAAGGAAAGTCATGCACCTCCCACACTGCCTTTCATGCAGTTGTCTATTGGAATCTGCTTAGAGAAATAGAAGGTCATAGTATGTGCAGTCAAGTCGGGACTGATGAGTGGAGTGTGGGGAAGAGCAAATCACAGCAAGAACAACAGCAGAGAATCCCAAAATAACTAACTTTTTTCTCTCTCTGCAGATATTGTTTTATTGTCTGGTTGCGGCCCAGTGAGAGCGTCCAGTCAATTCCATACCACACTGATCATTTGCAGATTATATATTTTAACAGGAGGCAATCCCTGCATCTGGAACTAGTCAAGAAGTCTGAACATTTACTTGAACCTGTCATATAACAGTCAGAGCTAAATCCAAATTTGTGTGTTGTCCTCCATCAGGAGACTGCAGGACTGCAGGCAGGGTAGATGTCAAAGGGAACAGGAAAAATCACAGTCTCCAGAAGCATTAGTTACCGTCTGTTGGCAAGCAGAAGAGAATAGCAAATGTTGTGAGTCCTGGGTGAAAAGCTTCCAGTTTGCACTGGTAATAGCAAGCATTAAAATACCTGTGCCAAGAAAGGTAAAGGGAAACAATAGCTGATTTTGATCCTGTGCCATTTGGATGAAGAGTGAATGAAGGCTGAGCTCAGATTGTTCCAAGCCCATTAAGTCTTCAAACACTTTGGAGTATCTGGATCTCAAAGACAGGACTGAGGCCACAGAGGAAGTTTGGGTCAAACCTAGAAAGTCAGACTGATTTCCCAGACTCCTCCATCAGTGCTGGAGCCACTGGATACAGTTTGCAGGGGTTGCTTGAGACAATCAATACAGAAACAAGCCTGGTCATTAGTACTGCAGAGCTGCTCTGCATCTGAGGCACAGCCACAAGATCAGTGTGTTTGGGATCTTCCCCGCATGGGTCCATTAGTTGCTCCTGCAGGAACAGGTACAGCAAACTCCCACATCGGGGTAGGGATGTGGTTGTCTTAATGCCCTGCCTCTTCTGCACTGAGTGTAGGAGGGTATAGCCCATTCCCCATGTCTCAGACCGGGAGATTGGCGCTTGGAGAAGATGGACCCTTGGAGCAGAAGCTATGGGGTGCAGCGTATGGGCTCAGCTGATGTGATGGGGACACTTGAACACAAAAATGTGAGATGGTGACAAATAGGAAGCAGGGATCTGGAAACACATTTTGTGCCCATGTTTTGTTGCACATGCCAAGGACTATTTTTCCCTCTTGAATTATTCAGCAGCTGTTTACATGCACTGTTTTTTTGCTCTCTTCTGTAGGCTGACATCCCACAAAGCAGTAGACATCTTACTGAAGTTAAGCATCATCTCCACTCCCATTTAATGGTTCATGTGCTAGGTGCAGCTGATTTACAGATCACCTAGCATCAGAGAATCCTCCAAATACTATTGCTTCATCATCAGAAAAGTGCTTTGAATAACACTAGTGGTGATGGACAGCTGTTCCATAAAGAAAAAGTGTGCATCAAACCTAATTAATCACTTACACCTTGTGTAGTTTTCTGGAAAAAATATGCAAAAAGTTCCTATTTCAATGACACATTTATGGTCTTTTCCTGTGTGCCAGCTGAGCAATAAAGACTCCAAATCACTTTCGCATCAATTAGTGTTCTATGCTGCCTTAAAACAACATGCTTTGAAGTAGGCAGGCAATGTAAAGAGACAGAATTAACGTCAGTGTATGATAGTATTGCAGCCAGGTAACAGTAACTGGCTGTTGAATATGTAATTGCTGCACTTTCAAAGACTACATATCTGGAAATGTGGTCTCCCAAACAGACAGACTTTAACGTACACTGAGTGGGATTTCTTTTGGCAAGATATTCTTGTCTACAGGTCGACTTCTAAAACCATTATCCATAAGCACAGTTCAGTTAATAGGTTAGAAAGTGGAGAGGAGGGAAATTAAACCCTGATTAGCTAGAATGACACAGCCTCTCTAATGGTTATGCCTTCTGAGATTTTCTCTAGGTTTCCTTAAAGACCTATCTGAGCTTGCCTGCGGCTATGCTAATTAGCAAAGACGACAAATTTGGAAATGCAAATTCATTTTACTTCATGCTCAGATCTCTTACATGCTAGGTTAGGTACAGCCTGTATGTGCCCAAGAATATCCAAATGCATGTACTCCTAAGGGCTGGAGTCAGCTGTAGATTAAAGTAAAATCTTATTTAATTGATCCCTTAGAGCAGCAATGAGTGGAGCAAGGATGAGATTTAACCCCAAACACAAAAGTCTTCCCAGACTGTCTGTATGGCTGATTCAGCAGTGCACGAAGGCAGAGCTGAGAATCCAGCCCTTAAAAATATGGGGAACTCAGTGATAAAGTTGCAAGTATCAAGCAGTGCTCTCTAAAGAGATAACAGTAATGAGTAAAGCAGGTTTTAATGCCCATTAGAAAACTGTTTGATATAGGAAGGTATCGAATTTACTTCCCTAATTCCTCCCAGGAACAGTGTGAGATGACATTATCCAGCCTGCTGAGAAGAGCTTTCCCCAGTGACAAGGGATCATTTTGACACAGAGAAGCCCAGGTTGATTTTATTCAAGCTCTTCGTTCAGAAGCAATCTGCCAAACACCACAGCCTGAGCTTCAAGACTCATTCAAACACAATATAGGGACAAAGCAGAAACCAGACCAAATCCACAACTTATTACATGTTTTTATTCTCACCCCAACTTATTCAGCAAGACAGTATTTGATTGTAGAAAGCCATGGTATCAACCTAGCATTACACAATTCAGTGGGCAATATTCCCAAAAACAGCTCAATGACAAAAGAAATCCTTCAGGACTATACTTGGATCTAGTAATGAAAAATATTTATCATGTTTTCTCCAGATAGTTCAGAAACAACGTAAGTCAAGACTGTAAAACACAGCAGTGAAGTTAAGCTTTTAAATCTGTAGAGTAACTTCAAAACTTTTCTGTCAACAAAAAGGCACATCCAACCTACCCTTGAACACTTCCAGGGATGGGCATCTGGGCAAGCAGTTCCAGTGTCTCACCACCCACACAGTAAGGAGTTTCTTCCTAATATCTAAGTTAAATCTCTGTTCTCAGTGTAAAGCCATCACCCTTTATCCTCTCACTGCCTACCCCTTGTACAAAGTCCTCCTCCTTTCTTGTAGGCCCCCTTTAGGTACTGGATGATTGCTACAGAGTGTCCCTGGAGCCTTCTCCTCTCCAGCCTCAACAGCCCCAACTCTCTCAGCCTATCTTCTTAGAAGTGCTCCAGCCCTCTAATCATCTCTGTGGTCCTACTCTGGATTCACTCTATCAGGTTCACATCATTCTCATGTTAGGGGATAGCAGAATTTTGCACAAAACTCACTCCAGGCTCATTTAGGACTTGCAGACAGTTAAAGGACTTTTCCTTATTTGCTCGATGAATGAATAATAACAGTAGAGGTGAGCTCTTACCGTGACCCAACAATCAACAAGGATAGCCATTTCCTAAGGGAAGTAAAACCATAAATTCCAGAATTAAGACTCATTGCAAGCACTACTTTCCAAGTAAGTCTACATAAATCTACATATGCTGAGAGAGTCATGGTTTAACACAGTGAACTTTTTCCTTTCCTAGTTAATGCCAGAATCATAGCCAAAAAAAAAAAAAAATGCTGACAAGCTCCATCCTCTTAACACTAGCAAAGCAGGTAAATCTTAATGTAGATTTGGCATTTAGCTATTTCACACACCACAATCAGCATTACTATTTATCTTACAGCAGTACTCTGGAGACTGACTCTCTCCTCCTGCTGTACTGCAGCAATTAGCAGCTGCTGATGCATTTAAAGCTAACAGCCCTCAGGCTCACAAGAGCAAGGCCTGGCTGAGAGATACTTCAATGAGACAGTTCTCACTTTGGGATCTCGCTGCTCTCCTAAAGGAAATAACTGTCAGACGTGACCTCGGAATAGGTCTAACGTTTAGTGCCTTATTTCTTCTGGAGTTACCCTGAAAAATGTGAGGGGATAAGAACCAGTGCTTGAATGCATGACGGTACAAGTTCTAGTATGAATATCCCTGCTTGTGAGACTTTTTCAAGATGATAAGTGTGCTGGTATAATGGAAGTATATTTGCTACTCTAGTTGTAAGATGGATTATGTTTTAACCTCTAAATGGTAATATGTGCTAAAGCATCCTGTCATTGTACATGACAGACTGTGGTTAAATCACTGACTGCAAAAAGTTCTCATCCTATCAACAGAGTATGATTCCTTAATGACTGGGACAACCCAGAGCATTTACATAGGTGCTATGTTGCTATATGTGTTCCAAATGTATTTTTTTCATAGCTCAGCTTTCTGAATGGTTCATGCAAATGCCTGCTTTCACAGTAATAAAATCTAAATATTGTTAAAATCCCAATAGAAATGACATTGTCACTGGATAGAAAAAAAATCACACTCAAATCATAATGTAAAGCTTTATGAAATCTCCATCTACACGGCAATACAAGTGCAGAGATGATCACAGCTTTGTATAACTTCATTCACAAGTGGCCCTTGCCTACAGGGCTGGAGCACAGGGCATCCTTCCTTCTTCACTCTAGGCAGACATTGCACCTGAGCATTCCAAGCTGTTTGTTTCAGTATTTTGATCCAGGCTGTCATTTCCCAGCCTCCCACCCTACCATAAGACTCCTCCTTCCTTTCTCAAACATCATGCAGAACCAACAACTATTACATGAGGTAAAAGAAAAAGAATATTACTTTACCACCTTTCTCACACAGTCTTCCTTTTATCTTTCTAGCTTCCCATGGACTTTCGAATATCATTTTGCAGCTACTCCCAATAAAACTTATTAATTCTATTTGAAGCTCCACAAGCAGGGGTTAAGTTTCTTACAGTGACTTTTCCTTTTCCTTTTCTTTTCTTTTTTTTTTTTTTCTTTTAGTTTTTGTTGCATTNTTTTTTTTTTTTTTTTTTTTTTTTTTTTTTTTTTTTGTCTTTTAACAGTGAAAAGTATAGCAATATTTGCTTTCAGCAGGCCCAAGGGACCAGTCTTGCGCCTTAGATGAAGTTAAAATGACACTGCTGGGAAAAATTATATCGTAGTAATATAGATCCTACTAAATTACCTTTAACATAGTTATTGAAGTTATTTGGGAGAAACTTCAGTGTTGGTTTGTGATGATAAAAAGAGCTACAAGAGAAAGAAGATCCAAACCCTCTGTATGCAAGACCCACGTGTATCTTGACAAAGACATTTAAAGAAATCGATTCTAATTTCTTTCTGAAGCCCATACTTTAGCAAAGGAGCACAAACACAGATTTAGTTTTATTCTTTGTATTATAGTATCATATATACTGTCCCTGATGCACCTATTAATTTTGGTTTGAAGAGAGGACAGAAGATAGAATGGATGCTGATAGCCCAAGAGACAAATGTTTCCCAGAGATGTACACATGCACAGTTCCTACTGAAATCTACTGAACTGCTGTTCATTTATTGAAGTCTCCTAAAGCATCAAATACCAGCATAGCTTGGCATCCAATCCATTAGGTTTGGTATGCAGACAACAACACTGAGAACACACACAGACATACTTTCTCAATTCTTCGCCTTTCATTCCACAGCACAGTGCAAAAATGGTATTCTGCATGTTTGTGACTGCTGAGCTTGGAAAAACAGTCTCTAGCCACACAAATACATAAACTCCCACAACAGCAAAAATCTCACTCCCCCTATATTTAGATACACTTAAATTTTTGACCGTATTTTATTAGAACTTCGTCTTCACCTTTCCTGCCTCC